>ML788093.1:163178-178684 GCA_009831015.1 Picea engelmannii
GTGGCCTTGCCATAGCAACACCATCAAACCCTAGCTCTCTTGTCTTTAAGTTTGAGTCCTTCCTAAACCATTAGTCTCATCTCCATTGACTCCATTAACCCAAGGCACTAGTCTATAAACTCTTGCTTGAGCTTGTTATGCCTTAAATTATTTCAAACTATTTTTAATTTGCAACCCTAACTAACCTAGCGTCTAACCTAGCTAGTTTCAAGACTAACCCTAAGCTGATAACGTTTGGCCTTAATTGAATTTTTTCTTGGATAGAAAGGTGCGGCCTTGTTATCTCTTCATAGCCGTGGAATTGTATTACCTTTTTGCTGGTTGAATTTGTCAAAATGTCAATCCTTGGCTAGCTAACCTGCAGACAACAAAAGTTATATAGGTGACGTCACACCCTTTTAGCTTTCTTGCTTATGCTTATAACATTGTGATGTTTGTCATCTATCATAATAGACATTGAGTTATTAATTGTATTTGTAAGCTGATTTGCCTAAACGTTTCACTCAATTGTCTTAAATTTTGACCTAAGTTTATGCTTGACGTCACACCTTTGCATCAACAATATAGGTGACGCAGCAAACTTAGCTTTATGAGCTGATTTGGGATGTTTATTGCATTAACGATATAATACAAGGTTTAATTGTGAAACATTGAATGCTTATTATCCCTTATGCTTTGTTGAAGAAGTAATATAAACCTTTGTCTCTTTTTAGCCATCATTGACTTCGTCAATAATAGCATTGATCATTTGCTCATGTATATATTGGAAGATAGTCATTGATTTTATGAAGTACTAACCCACTGCAAGCACATATTCTAGTTTTCTTTGTCTTGTCTCGCAAACAGGTGCATCTTCAGTGGATCTTTCTCCTTGACTATCTCATTGTTGGCAGTAATCTGTGAAGGGAATCATTTACCTTGATACACAATCCCTTAGCCCTTCGTAAACCAGATTACCTTAGGGACGTCTCCCTTGGATTTGCCTTCCTAAATAGAAAGAGCCCCCCATCAAGGTGACAGTGGGTGGGGAAGATCTTGTTACGTCGGTTTCAAGCCCTGACTCAAGCTCTTTAGACCTTTCCTACAAACCGTGCGATAACAATGTCCATTTGACGACATCTATATTTAATGATCATGGGACATTGGTATGTAAAATGATCAAGTGATTCACAAAGAGATCAAGGGCATATCATCCATTTGTTGACTGATTTTGTGACATAATGAATGTCAATGACATGCGTACCCGATGACGTAGACTGAGAGGGGTCTTGATGAAATATTTGGCATACTGCCGTGAGCATCTGTCGAAACTAAGGTAGCGTGGGGAATGGTGGGTGTACTGGCCATACTCTGAACATATGGCACATGCAAATCTGGTTCGCAACCCTTTACTGCTTGTAGTAGGGGACATGGTGGTAGTACTAGGTGTGCTTGGTGAAGTGACATGAGATGTGGTTGCTCGAGGGAGTTGGATCAGATTGTGTAACTCGGGGAGAGAGGGACATCCATTTGTGGGGTGTCCTTCTCTCTCGCATAGTGCGCAAGGAGGTTGAACTTGGGGAGGAAGTGGATAGGTGGGATATTTATTCTTCCACCTACCCCTAACTATGGCGGGGGTGTTGGAAAGTGTGGGTGAAGGTGGTGCAGTTGGAGTTTGTGCTGGAATCTGCATTGAGATTCCCTCAGATTGGGGAGGGAGGGATGGTTGAGGGACCATCACAGGTGGGTGTAGATACCATACTGGAATGGAGAGCACCATGTTAGGAAGGGTAATCATTGCGGCTACCTGAAAATATTGTATGCCCGATGGGGGGTAGAAGAACGGGATTTTAGTAATGGCTTGGGGGATTGTCTCCGAAACCAGGATTTGACCCTGGGGGAGGGTGAAATCGGGGGTGTGTGGTGTCAGAGGGTTATCAACGGGTTCTTGAGGTAGGTTTTCTTCCACTGGTGGGATGTAGAGGGATGGAGAAGCCTATGTGGGAGGAATGGTATCTCCAGTTTTAGTTCCAATGGAAGATACGACACACACTTGTGTCGAGGGGTGGATGAGTGGTGGTGCTCCATGGTATGTCCCTAGCAAGGATGGGTCTTTGAAAATTTCGGGGCCCATCTCTATGAGTGGGTAGGCGTTGGAATTAGTGTGGACAAGAGGTAGGATGTTATTGATGTTGGATGAATGGTTAGGCTCGTAATGCAAGACTTGGTTGATGGTGATGATCTTCCCATTGTGGGGGAACATCATTGTTTGAAACACAGAAGAGGCCACAACCTTCATAGCGCATATGTAACTATGCCCAAACAAGATGTCGTAATCAAGCGGGGTGTCGATAACTTCAATATCGATGAGGATACGTTTTCCCCCAAGTTCAACATAGACATTTTGAAATAGCCCTTCAGGAGAGGATGGTCATCTATCATAAGCTCTCAAAGTGATGGCAGATGGTATTAGCTCAAGGGAGCCAAGTTTCTGCCATACTGTTTTGGACATGATGCATGTGGATGCACCTTCATTGATGATACATCAATGAAATATGATGTTTCGAATATTGACTGGTATCTGGAAAGCTACCAAAGTGGGGAGATGGGGTTCCCCACAATCTGGATCAAATGTGATGAGTCTAGTATCAATAGGGTTGACTGCCCCCAAGGCGGAAAGCAATGATTTCCGTTGAGAGTGGGACAGGTTTGGAGGAACTCCAAGACTGACATGGTTATAGGGGATTGCACCAAGTCATCAACCAGACTATAATTGTATTGCGCCCTAGCCTGAGGGTTGTTGACATTCTGTCGTAATGGGATGCGAGGAATACGCATGGGTGGCTCAGTGTTAGGGTGTGGAATCATCAAAGGTTTTCCAATTGTAACTGGAGCTTCTTCCGAAGTGGTGGGAATAGATTCAAGGGGTGCGCTGTATTGATGACTGTGAATTTGTAGAATAATTTATTCTTTGCTAGTGAGGAGGATAGTGCGATTCGCAAGATTCCCAGGGTTTTGATATTGTCCCATCTGTGGTGGGGCAGGGTGCATCTCATGCTGGGTATTCATCACACCTTGGTGTGGAATGCGATTTTGCAGCATAGTCGAAGGTGGCTATTGAAAATACTGTTGTGGGACCTGCTGAGGGGCAGGCGACGCTGGAGGATTCATGGAATCTTTCATCTGTTTGAAGTCGACAATTTGGGGGAAATGGTGAGTATAATGACCATGCTCACCACAAAGGGCACAAGGTAAGTTCATCTAGAGGTTGTTGTTGTTGTTCCTCCCTTAGAGTTTGTTGTTATTTCCCCATTGGGGGTTCTGGTTCCTTTGATTCTAGTTTCCCCCAACAAGTTGGTTCTGTTGGGGGTTGTTTCCCCCGGGTCTGGGGTTATTGTTTCAATTTTTTCCTTTCTTTTTGGCATTATTCGACTGATGGGCTGGATTTTCCATATTGAGTTGTTCAAAATTTTGAAATTGCTGAATGGGAGAGGGTTGAATAAATTTAACCCCAACATGTGGTTGTCCTTGTGGAGGAGAAATAGGCTATGGAGGGATGGGAAACGGGAAATACAGATTATTTTGTGGCAATGATCTGTAGGGTGTATAGGAAGGTGTACCAATTTCATTATTGCTTAGGGTGTAAGCTGAGGTAGAGGGGGTACCGGTACTTGGTTGAATAGCCGGGTGCATCACGGGTGTCAGTGAGGGTCCATTTATGGGTGGAGGGAGGACAATAGGGTATGGCTGCTGATGGGGGGGGGGAGGGTAATAAGGGGGTCCTCCATACATCGATGGATATTGGGGTGTACCATACATAGGTGGTAGTTGGATGTATGGGTTGTCGTGTGTTGTGGTACCAATCAATCCATCCGCTGAGTGAGACATCCTAGGTTTGTCTTGGCCGAATGGATCGGGTCTCGGGGTGTCAGGTAGTACTGTGTATAAATATCTTAACTGTGCATAAATGAGGTCATACTGTTGAGTCTTGCTGATGGTTGCTTCTTCTGTTTGGGGGAAGGTGGAGGTCACATCTTTGGCAAGGAGAGGGATGAGTGACCTAAGAAACCAATCGATACATTGTTCTTTGGTGGTTTCTTCTTTGCATAGACTGCATCGCCGATGCCATTCATGAATGTGGTCAGTGATATGTGTGGATGAGGTTTTCTTAAACTCAGAAAGAAGTTCAAGACCATTGTCATGATGAAATAGTAGTTGAAATAAGGTCAAAAATGTTTTGGCCAAGGATTCAAAAGTCACATGGGACTTTATTTTTCGTCCACATACCATTTGGCTGATGGACCCGTGAGTGTGCATTGAAATAACCTTAATAAGATGGATTTGTCCATGATGTTGTTTGAAGAGCACCATAAGTGGAAGGTCATGACATGGTTGGTGGGATCTTCTCTCGCCTTTCCTTCAAAATTGGGAATGTCTGAAGGTAGTTTGGTGGGCATTGTAGGCCATGTGGGGTCATGCAATATAGGATCATTTGTGAGCTTACTCAAATCATGTATGTTGAGAGAGGCCAAATATGGCATGTGGATTAGTGGTGGTGGAGGATTAGTTCTAGCCATGGTGTGATCAGTTTGTGTACCTGACCCTTGAGGGGGATTAGGTGGGGTTGTACTTCCTCCTTGAGAAGAAGCCTATCCCTCGCTTCTTTGTAAAGGAGAGCTAGTGGATGGTTGGACTTGGAAATTGGACCCAAGTAAAGTGGAACCAAGTAAAGATGATCCCAAAATAGTAGCACTTACAGGGGTGTGATATGGTTGATCCGATGAGTTGGAAAGACTAGGAACTCCTCCTAGAAGAGGAGGGAGGTTCTGCAAGCATTTGGAATGGTGTGAATTCTATGGGTCCCCTATGATGTTTGACTAGAAAAGTGAATGTGTGTGAATGGTGATGAGAGCAATAAATGAACAAGAGTCTTTGTATAATTTTGGACCTTCACAATATATCTCACAATTGCATGTAATCACAAGAGCATCATACATAAATCAATTGAAAAGAAGCATACATGTGGGTAGGTGGATTTTGTCCGCGTGGGAGAACAAAGAAAAAAAAACCCATGTCCTAAAAAACGTAACGTCCTTCCTCTCAAAATAACACTGGACCTTCCAATAGCACTCAACAATGGGGTCTGAAGCCACCAAAAGAGGAACTAGTGAAGGATAAAAAAATTAGTTATAATGAGGGGTAGAGGGTGCATATCCCGAAAGAGCTGGTGATATTTCCCAATAGCCACACAAAATCTGATCAAGGTGAAATTGTAGCCCACAATTTCCCCCTGGGTAGATGTCCTAAAATTTGGCTAGTAGGTACCTCGGTCAAAGTGCAACATTTAGATTTTCGGCCTCAGAAATGGGTCACGGGCTGGATCCCTTCCAAGAGGTGGGTGCCTCAAGGGGGGATGCACAGAACAACTGGACCTCGGCCTTTGACCCTTCAAGTGTATATCCCTGCCTTATGGTGTAGGAACACTTGACTTGGAGGATTTTAAAGTTCCCTATTTGTCAACTTCTAATGTTTTGAAGATGTGAGAACCAGATAACGGAGAGTTATTTGGATGCCTATCCTCGAGATCCTACCTAGACTAAAAATTTCTTTTGGCACCTCCTGTGGAGGAAAACTTAGTGAGTTTTTAGAAAATTTTAGATGTGGTTGTTTGAGATATTGGGGGTGTGAATCAATCTTGTTTGAATTAAGTGGGAGTGGGTAATTCCTTCAAGAAATAGTGGGACGTTTTAGAATCCATTTGGAGGAAACCTACTTCAACCTCCACAATTCAAGATGAAATTGTGTGAGTGAGTAGTGACTTTGTGTGTGAGCAAGTGATCAAATGTGCCAAATTTTTAATAAGTTAGGTGTCACCTTGCAGCATGTGGACTTTGTGTGGTCCTTACAAGTCTTTATTACCTATCTTACTAGATGCCATTGGTACAACCTTGTGGAATTTTAAAGTCCCTAAAGAATTAGCATGTGGACATATGGGTCCTTACCAATCCTTTAAACTCCCTAATGTGATTTAATCTAAGAAATATTCAAAAGACTATCCTAGATTGCAACTGTGTGGGCATGTATGGGCCTATTACAATAATCTTTAAACTCCCCTAGTGATGTAAAATAAGAAAGTAGCTTCAAAAACTATCCTAGTCTTTGGAACATGTGGGCATGTATGGGCCCTTACAAATTTAAGATGTTTTGAAAAGAAACTAAGAGGGGGCCCTAGGGGGGCTTTGTCCTCTCCAAAAAATTTTGTTTTTAAGGGAGATGAAATCTTCCCTCAATCATTTTTCTGATTCTCAAGATTGCTCTATGGTGCGAGAGAAGAGAATACTCAATGATTGAAGTTTTATTTCTGGTCCCAATGCAAGTGTTTATATATGTGATAGAAAAGGATCTTAACTTAAATTTTACAATCAAAACAAGTCATCCATGTGGCAAAATGAAATTAAAAGAGGAGAAATATGGTTCTTTTTAACCCCCTAAGTGCCTATGTTTTGACTAACCCTTCATGTGGAGGGGGAATTTAAGTGTGGTGCATTTACAAATTGCATAGAATAAATATTTAGAAGGCTATGGGCCTTCCAAACATCACAAAAAACTCTTACAATGTTGGATTTTCTGGACAGATGTGCGGGCCCTAGTTTAGATAGAGGCACATGTGGCACCAATGCACAAAGAAACACAGACCTGTTGGCGCACCATGCGCATAATGCACTGGAAAACACAATTTTATTGGAACATGTTCTCAGAAGATGTGACTGTGGGTTGGAAAATCCAAACACGTTTTGATACACGTTTGAGAAGAAAATTTTAAATGAAATTCTCCTCTTCCAGCTCTGAATTCAACACTTTGCAGGTAGGACTAGGCTGGTTATGATCCCTGCAAGGTAAATAGATAAAAAAGAAGTGCTCAAACAACCTAAATAGGGATGAAATTGATACCTTTCCCCAGTATGGTCGCCAATATGTTGTATCATTTTCACCACTTGAATGAGCAAAATAAGGACACCTACAAGTCTAGTTGGGTCAGCTGAACATGACATAAGTTAGTGCAAGAGTTAGACACATCAAGCACAAGAAATAAATAAACAACCAAGATAATATTAACTAAAGAAACAAAACTACAATGCATAAGGAAATTAGAACCAAAATTAATCAAACAATTGACCAATATTTATGCCACCAATGGAGAGATTATATTAGTGGGCAAACACCAAATAAAAAGGGGGACTTATGGATCCCCTCTTCCTCCAAGGGAGGGATCTTGAGTCCCCTATGTGAGAGCTCTTCTTACAAATGGTAAACAAGAAACAAATGGTGAAGAAATCCCATGCTTATTCCCTCAAGAGGTGAGGAGAATAGCTCAATGAGATGATGCTGGTATGCTCCAAGAAGGAAAGTGGTTCCTTGTAGGAGAATAGAGGTAGCATAACAATATAATGAGATTATTGAATTCATAGTGCACCCATGGCCTCTTTTTATAAAAAATCTTTGACGCATTATCCAACAGGTCTTTAGTGTGAACAAGGGGCCCTTTAGGGCACCCTTAGGTCTTTGAACAACCCCCCACTCAGATTCAGCTTAGATTTGAGGGTCAAATTGACTTGGGAGATGAACCGGAAGTGGGTGAGGGGTCGACAAGAACCATAAATGTGCCATTCTCAAGTGTGTGCAGATTTTTGGGTACATAGTCAGGCATCGGGTGCATGTGCATTTTTTTTGGCTTTTTGGCCTGTGAATGTGCGCACACTTCCTGTATTGTTTCTGCACATGTCAATTTTATAACCAGTTGTATAGTTTGTGCCCTTTGAAAATTCATTTTTGGGGATATGAATGAACTAATAGGTGTTTGGATATGCTGGATTCCTGTACCCATTTGCGAACGAAATTTCAGTGATAACAACCCCCACCAGAATTAACTCCACTATTAGAGTTAGATTCACTAAATGGATTATTATTGGAATTTTGTTCAACATGAGTAATACCTTTATTTTCATGAATCCATTCCATTTTTATGTCTCCTTTAGGGAATCTCCCATCTATATCTTGAAATATCAGAGAAGACATATTTTTCATTTCCTTCATGGGATTTTGTATTTCTCTTTTTATGTCATTGTTATTTTCTTCCATCTTATTTTCCATATCATCCATATTTTTTTTCATACCCTCCATATTGTTTTCCATGCCATCCATATTCTCTTCCATTACTTGAATTTGTCTTCATGAGTTTACCCAATTATTAGACTTTTCACTCACATTCTAAATTTGTTCCTCCAATTTGGAAAACCTGTTATGTATGTCCTCATTTTCTTCTTGAGTCATAGATGAGACTTCTAGAGGTTTAATAGATGTTGTCACCTTTTTGGGACACATGGAGTAATAATAATAATACTCATCTATTCTATATTTACCGCAAATTTAAAATCACTTGAAAAAAAATATTCCAAAAATAATTATGCCAATTGTAAGTTACGTACCTTTAAAAACCTTAAGTTGGAGTTTGTCCTCTTAGCTGACCCTTCTTCTGGTGTATCTCTAAAATTTTGGCCCTTTTGGGTATGAAATTTTGTTCTATATTTCTATGATACGTCCTCTCTGCAATACCACAAGTCTGATCAAAATTGGATGTGCCAAGTGGAAGTTATGGTAACTTCCCCACACCTTGCTTCTTTTTGGCCCTTCCAGGAGAGTGTACTTGTAAAGAGTTCCAAGAGAGAAATATATGATATTGGATTCTGAAAATTTCACGAGAAATACTACATATTGTCCACTATCCAATGAAACTAGTCTCACTTAATTTGGATACTCACTGAAGAATATATCATTGTTTTACCCGAAACACATGTTTGAGACTAGTTAATATGACTAGTCAACTACCCTATCTTACACAGGGTGTATCTAAAAAAGTACGATCACCCATATGATAAATTTTTTAGCACAGATACCTTGCTAATTTATATGAATATCATCTAGTTTTCAAGGTATGAAACATCACATAAAAAAATTATAGTGAAAATTCCAATATGACTAAATTCATGATGATTCCAAAACCCGATATTGTACAAGATATATCTTAGAAATTATAAAGTCTCAGGAGCTGAAATTTTAACCCCAAGTACCTTGATCTGTATTATAAATACACTCCAAGGATTTCTTTTTGAAATAGTGTAAAAAAAAAATTATAGTGAAAATTCCAAGGTGTCTCAGATGCAGTAGCGAAACCCCAAGACCTTGAGCTCTGATACCAAATGTTATGATCCAATGCCTTAAAAATGATAAGAAATCAATATAATTAAGTACACTTTGAGGGGGAAACCTCCTTTACAATATATACACTTCAGAACACAATACAAGATTATATAAGATGATCCTAATAATATATCTCGATATATATATATATATATATATATATATATATATATATATATATATATATATATATATATATATATATATATATATATATATATATATAGGAGACAAAGCGTTACAATTATAATGAAAGGGTGCAAAGAAGGGTTCTAGCCAACCTACTAGAAATGTAATAATTCAATATCCAGGGAATAATAAGGGTTTTATACATATCATGGGGCTTTGTCTAGGGCTTATCAGTTCCCAAGTAATTTTCTAAAAAATATATCAATACAAGATTTAAATAACCATGTTGTTCAGAATGTCAAAACATGGTTTCTGACAATGTGAAAGACTATCCCTTGATGTTGTGTATAAGAGGAAACTTGGGTGAAGAAATATGAAAAGTGAAAGATAAGTTCCTCATTGAATAATTAACTGAACAAAGATAATATATGTGCAATCAATGCCCAAAAATTAAAACTAAAGATGTTGTAAGAAAATAACCAAAAATAAATACAAATCAACAAAGTTCAAAATGCTAAGAAAAGTATACACGAAAAATCATGTTGGCTGAAAGTAAACAAAGAAAAATAGTCAATGTGAAAGAAACCATTTGACAACTCCAAACCCAAAAATAAATCGAAGGAAATTACAAGGAATTGGAGTGGCTTGAAATTCAGATGGGAAGAAAGAATCACTCAAAATTTCAATTCATTGTGTATGGGATAGCAAGATCAACACTCTAAAAGAATCTCAATCAAGAAAAATATTCCAAGTTAGTACCCTGTAAATATGAATATGGAACAAATATGAGTGCCCATTTTCACCACAAGAGGGACTGAATAGAATCTTAATTTAAAATATCTCAATTGCACGATGACAAAATGCTTCAAAAAGATTTGTCATGGTGATCATGCATAAAATCAATGATTTGAAAATCACCCAACACATAGAAATAATTTGAGAATGAGATGAAGTAAATTTTCAAAATTAAATTCAAAATCCATTCAAGGGAAAAATTAGTGGGAAATCCTTCTATTTCTTTCCGCCTTTGCTCAGAATTCATATATTATTTAGCCAACAATAAATAAAAGAAAAGGAAAACAAAAAACTAATTAAAAAACTAGGAAGCAAAGGTAATGTAATGCACTGAAAAAACATTAATGTATTCTACCCTACTCCTATCCTACGCTACAAATGGATAAAAAATGAGTTATGTAAAGTCATAATTCCAATGTAGCCATCCTTGTAATCCCAAGTCTGGAAATATATGTTCATGAAAAAATATTAGCGAAGACTACAGGTAGGAAGAATTAAAACTTGAGAAACTCTATTCACTATATTAGAAATATCATAGTGATAATTCATGGGAACATTAGATGAATAGGATTACTCCAACCATGCTTCAATACTATCTTAAAATATTGAATCACTATCATAGAATTGATGGAGGGAGTTCATGGGAAAGTAGCATACCAAATGAGAGCCATGCATAGAATATGTGTGAGGTTTTCTTGGTGAGAGAATATTTATGATAATGAACTTGTTAACCCTAGAATACAAACCAAAATAATGAGATCCCAACATAACCATCGACATAGAATGAAGTGCTTCATTATCTTGGAAGGCCTCCATGGACTCACTCTTCAAGAAACCATCCACTCAAGATAGACTAGTGAGATCACATGATATACAAAGACTAGTACCCACCATGGTATAAGGTAAATCCTCAAGGAAATGGTGGGATATACTAACATGAAAAATTTCAACTAAAGAGTTGCTTGAACAAGAATATTCACTATTGATAAAAAAAATGAAGATGAAGAAGAAAAATACATGGTCCGATATATCATCCCATGACAAAGGCTCATAAGGCATAGTTGTACTAGGTTCATGGGAAGAGGCCTTATCCTCTTTATCTTCTCTATACACACCACCACCATCAAGTACCTCAAAAGGGGTCATCCCTATTGGGTTTACGTTAATAGGACAATGGGTGGCTTCCTAAAAACCTAAACCATTAAAGAGATCAGGATACAAAAAATAATAAATGGAAGAATTAAGAGAATTAAAAGCCTATATTGAACAAGAAACATTTTCAAAAAGTGATTCCCTGAATGGTATTTCTTATTCCTTAGGAACATTAGTGACTTATTGTGAATTGGTAGGATCCACACTAGGAATGGTTTCACAATCAACACGTTCTTCCTCAACATGGTTTTCCTCTTGCAAACAAGAAGTGGGTTGTTGTAATAAAATTGGTATGTCTAGTATGCTAATTTCTTCTCCTAAAGTGAAAATACCATCGTTATTGTGTTGCTCTTGCACAATATGAGAATCTGAAATGTATTTCACAACATGCTCATGGTTATAAGAGAGAAGCAAATAACAAGAATCCTTAGGACAAGAAGTTTTGAAAATGACCCACCAACAGTAGGAAAACATTCTTGACCTATATCAGTTAAACTAGAAGAATTTATAACAGTGGTATAGTTCAAATTAAAAGAAACTAATTCAAAATTATCCATGCATGAGGAAGGATTCATTTCATGAGTTTCCAGTTTTTCTCCACTAACAAAATGATCAACATTCACTTTTTTCTCCATTTCTCCTTCCTCCATTTCTTGTGATGGAAAATATGAGATAGGATAGTGAGAACCTGACATAACCATCGATGTGACCTGAAGTGTCCCATTATCAATAGAAAAACCCTCCTCTTGGTCAACTACAAAAAAATATGAAATTGAATTTACAACACAAGAGGTCTCTTTTTCGTCACAAGGAAGACAAGGAGAGATGGAGTGGTGAGAGGATACATATGCTTCTTTTGAAAAATAATCCTCTCTTTGAACTATATCCCCCATATAAAGAAATATTTAGACATATGGAGTCCAACTAAAGGATTAGTATTTTCAATATTTTCATTTAAATCCAAATCAACGTGTAAAAGAACATTAAAACATTAGTTATAGCTAGTCTAATTCATTAGTAAGATAAACTAAACATGGAATCTGTTGGCATAGGGGCAGACCCAGGGTTCATGATCCGGATTTAATGAGCAGAACGAAATGAATACAGATTATTAACAGGTTCTTAACACAAAATAACAGAGATATAATAAAACTGGTTTTCTATTCAATAACGAAATAAGCCGAAACTGTAAAATGCAGCGGAAACAAGCTTGCTGGAATGGTGGCGGTTTATCTCTGAGAAGAGATGTGACAGCAGCGCGCATTCGCAAGAAGAAGGTTACAATGAGGCTTTGAAGGCCTTTTTACAATAAGAAATAATTCCAAAAACCCTAGACATCCAAAAACCTAACCCTAGGAGATGAAACGCCAAAATTCATGTGGGCCCCGTTTGGGTAAGCTAGTACATCAACTTCTCGGGGTCGTTACTTTTGCATACGATCTCCGTTTTAGGCGTGTGATAGCCCATTTGAAAGGTATCACCAAGGAGATTCATTTTGGGGGATCAATCATTCCTTCGACTATCATTGAGGAGATCGATCCCGAAAAACCTTCGTTTAGGACCTCAAAATGGCCCCGGAAGTAAAAACTGCTAAAAATAGTAAATTGCCAAAAATGTCAGAAAACTGTTTTGAGCCAGTAGGAAAAGGTGGGTGGCCACCGATATCCATCTGGATCAATCCTCCCTCCTTAGGAATAAATGGTCTCCATTGCATTGAGGTCCCCCATTAGATAAGGAAATTTCTGTTGAATTTGGCCCCGGGTGAGCCACTTGCCTTGGTGCAGGAGCTGCCCTGCTTTGACGACTCGATAAAGCTGGATCCTTTGTTGTCGAGTGCCCTTGATCTATTTGTCCACAATATGATCATTGGATGCCTATTGTATGCAGTTGGGGTTGATCTCTGTTGGTGTCAACTGTTCTGCTACTTCTGAGGTGTCCAATAATGGTGGGAAATAAGGGCGAAGGAGATCCACGTTGAACACTAGGTGCAGGCCAAGGAAAGGAGGAATGTTGAGCTCAAAAGAATTATCCCCCATGGCCTTAGTGATAGTGTACGGTCCATAATGGAGTGGGAAAAGCTTCTGATGGGGTCCTGTAAGGCGTTCTTTCTGCAAGTGCAACCAAACTTTGTTGCCCACTTGAAATTTATGCGGCACCCGATGTTGCGGCACCCGATGTTGATCATGGAACTATTTGTACTTGTCATTGGACTTTTGTAGGATATCCTAAACCTATTGGCGGATGTGCTGGATCCACTCAATGAACTGGTTGGATTTGTCAGCTTCAGTTGGAGCAGGATATGAGTCCGTCGAGGTGATCGCAAGGGGAAGTGCAACATCTATGGGACCCAATGGTTGGAATCCCAACCCCACTTGAAAGGGGTTTTGGTCAGTTGAGCTATGCAAGGCTCGGTTGTAGCTATGCTATACATAAGGAAGGCTCTCATCCCATGTGCGAGGGTTATTTGAATTATACATGCGAAGGATATGCACAATCATTTGATTTACAACCTCGGTTTGGCCATCTGTCTGGGGGTGGAAGGCCATGGATTTGGTGAGCTTGGTGTCCAGCAGTGACCAGAGGCTCGACCAGAATGTGGTTAGAAATTGACTATCCCAATCTGAGACAATGGTTTGTGGGATTCCAAAATGTACCCAGACTCGTTCAAAGAAGAGCTTGGTAGTGGCCTCTGCTGTGATGCTCTTCTTGCAGGTAACCAGAATCGCCATCTTAGAAAAGCGATCAACAACCACAAAAACACAGTCATTTCCCTGCTTGGTTGATGGGAGGCCCGACATGTAGTCCATTGAGATGGATTCCCATGGCTTGTCAGGAGTAGGAAGAGGGGTGTACAAGCCCTGTTTCTTAGTGGTCGGTTTGGCAATAGCACAGGCAATGCAGGACTTGATATACTTGCCGACCCCCTGTCGAAGTTTCGACCAGTAGAAATGTTTCTGTAGCATCGCCACTGTCTTTTCGACGCCAAAGTGTCCTGCCACCCGACTGTAGTGGGCTTCCCAGATCAGCTTTGCTCGCTCGTTTGATGGAACATAGATATGGCCCAAACGACACAACAACCCATCCTGAAGATGGAAATTATCGACAATTGCATTTTCACCCAACATTTGGTAGGTGGTGGTGAAGTTAGGGTCTATCTCATAGAGTTGGGGCCATCCATATGTCTCATGGTCGCAAGAGTCTAGCACTGTGGTGAGTGCCGCGACTGGCGGTTTGCTAAGACAATCAACGACGCGATTTGTGCTTCCTGTTTTATACTTGATGTTGAGGTGGAATTGCTGCAAGTATGTGGACCACTTTTGATGGCGGTCATTTTGCAGTTTTCCCTGTGTCTGCATGAACTGCAATGGCTTATGATTAGTGTGGATGACTGTCTCCTTCCCAAGAATGTAATGTCTCCACTGGCGACATGCTTGCACAATGGAGTACATTTCTTTGTCGTAAGTAGGGTACTTACAGATAGTATCTAATAGTATCTCACTATGATAGGCCACGGGGTGGCCGTGCTGAGTGAGAACGACACCCATGTCATAGTCTGAATCATCTGTCTCGATCTCAAAGGGATGCTGCAGGTCTAGTAGTGAAAGTACTGGGGCTGAGCACAAGCGCTGCTTCAAATAATCGAACGTTTGTTGTTGGGACTGGCCCCACGCAAATTTTTCCTTACCACCACCCCTGTTTATTTGGCTAAGGGCCCATGCAATATGGGAGAAACCCAACACGAACCTGTGGTAGAAATTAGCAAGTCCCAAGAATCTCCGAAGCTCAGTGAGTGTTGTTGGGGCTGGCTAGTCACGGATGACTTGGATCTTGGATGGATCCACATGTACACCATGTTGATCAATGATGTAGCCCAGGTAATGGACCCTGTCCATGCCAAAGGAGCATTTTTCCAGGTTGGCGTATAGCTTGTGCTACCGTAGGGTGTGAAAAACCTACTGAATATGCTGCAAGTGTTCATCCCAAGTCTTCCTATAAATTAGAATGTCATCCAGATACACCACTACAAAAGTATTGGTGAATGGTCACAATATATCATCCATCATCCTCATGAAAGTGGCTGGAGAATTTGTCAAACCAAAGGGCATGACCAACCATTCAAAAAGTCCTTCCTTTGACTTGAAGGCAGTCTTCCATACATCTGTCTGTTCTATCGGGACCTGGTGGTAGCCAGA
>ML788093.1:201903-218389 GCA_009831015.1 Picea engelmannii
CCTCGACATGAGGAAGAAATGTCATGGGAAGGCCCATAAATCCCTGAGTGCACCCAACTGATACTCTTTCAAGGGCAGAGGCCATAGTAACTATGACCCCCGCCACTGTCTTTGACTAGAACCATATCACCAAGGGGATTTTATGGAGAAGTAACTATGTAAAACACCATGTTGAGCCCAGAGCAGATTTTTGGGTCAACAGGCATATGTGCCCCTTATGGAGAAGTTCTTGGATATGTCTCTTGATCTCCTCATTCTCTAACAAAGAGCGACGATAGACTGACCCATTGGGCAGTGGTGCGCCGGGGGTCAGATCGATGGGGTGGTTGACCTGGCAGTGTAGAGGTACCTCTGTAGATGAGGAGAAGATATCCGAGTATTCTTCCACGACCTTATCTACTTGCTTCTGCTGTGTGGAGAGGTCAGCCTCAGAGACCCTAGATGTGGCTACGATCTTTCGCTTATTCTGAGAGTGAATCACGAAGAAGACAAACTTCCCCATCTGAGAGATGACCTTCCTGTATTGCTTAGTAGAGATCAAGGAAATAACACTAGGTGGGACTGCCTCGGGTATCCTGTACAATTTCCCGTTCAAAGTAATAATAACACTACGAGGCCTAGACTCATATACAACATGACGTTTCCATAAATAAGGTTGGCCCAAAAGAACATCACAAACTTCAAGAGGAGAAACATCACACAATACCTCGTCTTTGAAGGGCTTGATGCCATAAGACAGTCGACACTGTTGGCCGACGCGGAGATCGCTTCCTTGGAGGAGCCATCCAATGGTGTAGGGTTGTGGGTGCGGCGTTGTTGGTAGGGCCAGCCACTTGAAGACCTTTGCAGAGTTGAGGTTCTTCTGGCTACCGCTATCAATGATGAAGTGCAACGGGGTGATTTTTACCCACATATATGAATGGAAGAGGCGCTCTCCTTCTTCTGGCTCGTCTGGTTCACCAGGATGGATCTTGGTGGTAGCAACGGTGGCACTGGGTTCCACGTCAATGATCCATCTTCCCCTTTCTAGTTCTATCTCGGAGTCAGAATCTGCATCTGATTCAGAGGCTTTCACTTCAACCATCAGCGACTACTTTGAGCGATAGTCAGCAGTGTTATGCCAAGGGCTCTTATGGAAGTTGTACCACTTCTCGGTATCTTTCTTTGTCTTTCCGGTGTCCTTCTTTACTTGCGGCTTGTACTGGTTTTCTTGATATTTTCCATCTTTGCTCTGTCCTTTGTTTGGTGGGTTGGGGCCGCCCTTTCCTAGATTTTGTTGTGAGGGGTTCCCAGGCCCAAATTGCCACATCTTTTGTTTGAGCTTCTGCTCGATTTTGACGACATATCGGTAGGCTGCGCCCAAGGATGAGATGTCTAGAAATTCCATTTTGGTATGGATGTATCTATGTATATCACCACGATACTTGAGCACTAGATGTCGCTCCAAATATTTGATACCCAACTTGGTGTGCAAGGTATGGAAGATATTTGTGAAATTTGGCACTGCTTGGTCTCTTTCTTGCTGCAGTGTGGTCCATTTGGTATACAGGTCGTCATAACTTCTGACAGGGTAGTATTGCTCCTTAATAGCATCCATGAAGGATTCCTAGGTGGCCGTGATTGAAAATAATGAGGTTTCCTCTCTTTCCTTTTGCTCACAGAAAGTTTCCCACCAATTTTTGACACGGGGAACGACTTTGAGGAGCGCAAAAGTAATCTTTTCTCTATTCGAAAATTTATGAACAGAAAAATACCCTTCTAGTAGATTCAACCACTTGTCTACAACATCTGCATCTATCTGACCTTCAAATATAGGAATATCAAAGTTTGTTTGTACCTTGAAGGGGGCGGCACCTCCGTTCGAAGAAGATGCATCGCCTGTTGGTAGTCGCCGAAGGATTTGTGTGAAACTATCCATCATCTCGTTCCTCTGTTGCGTGAGGGCTTCCTCAATCAAAAGTTTGAAAGGATCTCCTGTCCCATCATATTTCTTTTCTTCTGCCATGGGAGGTTGCTTGGGCGTGCGAGAGCTTCTGTCCTCAAGAGAAACAAGCTTGAGACCCAACTCTTTGTACTCCGACCGCGTTGGGGACATACATTAAGACGACAAGGAGCAAACCGCTTTGATACCACTGATCTGGATTTTATGAGAAAAACGAAATGAATACAGATTATTAACAGGTTCTTAACACAAAATAACAGAGATACAGTAAAACTGGTTTTCTATTCAATAACGAAATAAACTAAAACTGTAAAATGCAGCGGAAACAAGCTTGCTGGAATGGTGGCGGTTTATCTCTGAGAAGAGATGTGATGGCAGTGGGAATTCACAAGAAGAAGGTTACAATGAGGCTCTGAAGGCATTTTTACAATAATAAAGAATGCCAAAAACCCTAGACATCCAAAAACCTAACCCTAGGAGATGAAACACCAAAAGTCATGTGGGCCCCGTTTGGGTAAGCTAGTACATCAACTTCCCGGGGTCATAACTTTTGCATACGATCTCCGTTTTAGGCGTTTGATAGCTTGTTGGAAAGGTATCACCGAGGAGATTAATTTTGGGGGATTAATATGAATTTTGATATTATTGAGGAGCTCAATCCCTAAAAACCTTCATTTAGGCCCTCAAAATGGCCTCGAAAGTAAAAATTGCTAAAAATAGTAAATTGCCAAAAATGTTAGAAAACTGTTTTGAGCCAGTTGGAAAAGGTGGGTGGCCACCGATATCCATCTGGATCAGTTCAGATCCAAGAGAACACCAACAATCCCTAGCTACTGGCCCTTTCGGAAACACCTGTGAAGCAGATGCAGTCTCACCCGAAGCAGTTATGAGGGGGTTGGAGGACAGAGATGTCTACAACCAGGGGAATATCAAGTGGTTCTTATTACAACAGCAACATAACATGCATCTACGATCCAAATAGCTATATCTATCCTTCACATCTATAGATCTGATCTAATACGATAATGTAGATAACAATATAACAACGACAGAGCTCAAAGCATCAATCACACACACAACAACAGATGTATGTGGTTCACCCTCTCTCTAGGGATATGTCCACAGAACTGTGCTTATGATATATTAAGATAAAGCTTATAGTTATGATCTGTGCTCTTGGCCAGTAGATCCTTTTTCTTCTCTCTCTCTCCTTATCCCCTTCCTGCACACCCAGTTGCAAGACTTGACCTTCGCACCCAGCTGAAGATCTTACAATACCAGAAGACTCTCACTCTCAACACTTCTCTTACTCGCTGGTACAACATTCTCTCAATGAACAATCAACCAATAACAAGGATTAAAAATAGTACCCTCCCGACCTAGGTCCTCTCGACCTCTATTTATACATTACAATCCCTCACCGACAGCCTTAGGTCAAAACCTAGGTGTCAAAACCCTAATTACCAAAACCCTAGGTGTCTACAACCCTAGGTCAACTTGACCCATTTTTTTCTGGGCTTCTCCAGTCTGTCTTTCCTTCTTCATTTTGCGGTGCTCCAAGGCATCTACTGATGGCCTTTTGCACTTCCTAAGTCATCCTCGATCCATCTTTCTTGTTGATCTATCATCCTTGATCTCCTCATCCAATGACTTGTTTTTCCACACTTCTCTCCATCTTTTCTATTCTTTTGCTCATTTTGACCCAGTGACAGTCACTGTGTCTCCTGCGAAGCTCGCTTTTTACCTTTTCTTCCTCACTCTTTGCTTCCTTCCATAACCAAGGGCCAACATGCCCCCAACACTCACCTGTGACTCATCCTGAGGCACTTGAGATCTGATCCTCTTATTTTACTTCGACTTTAGAGTGCACAGTGTAGACCTTGCTTTCTTCTTTATTCCTCCTTTCCATCCTTGTGCAGAATGTATTTTCTATGTCTGCTACCCAGTTTCAACTGCACCTAGTACCTGTACCCTTGTCTTCTTGATTCTACTGAGATCTGTGAGGAAGCTGGTTGTCATAGTACAACTTCAGCTGACTCCCATTCACCAAGCCTTCCTTCCACTCTCCTTTCAATGTCTTCAGCTGCGTAGCTCCTCCTTTTGTAACATAGGAAATCTCATATGGTCCGAGCCAATGCATTCTGAACTTCCCAGGGTGTTTGATAAACTTACTGTCATATACAAGTACTAAATCACCTTGCCTGAATATCTTCTGCTTGATGTGTCTGTCATGATAGGCCTTTTTGCGTTCCTTCTGAATTTTCTGATGGAAGCCTGCAATGAATTTGTCTTCTTCTAGTTCGACCAATTGTGCTAGCCTCTCATGAATAGCGCCAGTATCATCCATGTCTGTAAATGCAACAATTCTTAACCTTGGTACCAAGTACTCCATTGGGAAAATAGCTTCAAGACCATAAACCAACTTAAAAGGGGTTTGCATTGTTAATTTCTTGCAAGTGGTTCTATAAGCCCAGAGTACTGCTGGTACTCTTAAATCTCAATCATCCCTGTTCACACTGCAAATCTTTGTCAATGTTGTCTCCAAGATCTTGTTGAATGATTCAACCATTCTGTTTTCTTGTGGATGGTAAGGTGTACTTTTTTGATGGTGGACTACAAATTCTTTAGTCAGGGCTTCAACTGTCTTATTGATGAAGTGTGTACCTTGATCACTCATAAGGACCTTAGGAAATCCAAACCTGGTTATTATATCATCAAATATAAAATGTGCAACTGTAGCTGCACTACAGTCCTCGACTGCTCTTGCTTTGACCCATCTAGTCAGGTATTCTGTTGCAGTGATAATATACCTTACTCCTGTGCGCTTTTCTGGTGGGTTTATAGGTCCCACGAAGCCAATGCCCCATTTTTCAAATGCTTGTAGGGTTATCTGTGGTTCTAATGACATCTCATCTCTTCAAGATGGTTTTCCAACTTGTTGGCATACATCGCATGCTCTGGTATATTCTTTAGCATCTCTGTGTAATGTAGGCCACCAAATGCCAGCTCGTAGAACCTTCTGCGCAGTTTCTTTTCCTGTGTAATGTCCTCCTACAATGAATTCATGAGCTTCTTCAAGGATCATAGGGAATTCTATCTCCATCACACATATTCTTAGTATCCCATTAGGTCCCATTTTATATAGCTAACCAACTATCAGTGAAAAATCTACAACGCGCACCACTAACTGTTTCTTCTGAGGAATCATGTACTCGCCTGGAGCCATTCCTGTTGACAGGAACCAGACTATGTCTGCAAAGTGTTCATCAATATTTTTAATGGTGAGCAGATGTGCATATGGTAGTTTCTTCACCGTGCTCCAATCTCGACAGGTGGTCTGGACCCTTATTCATTCAACCTGGCTTAACTATGATCTCAAAATCATATTCTTGAAACAAGAGAAGCCATCTGCAGATTCTCCCCCCCAACACTGTCTTGTTGACTAGATACTTCAATGCAGAGTGATCAGTAAACATTTTAAAGCGTCCTCCCAACAAGTAGTGTCAGAATTTCTGCAATGCATACACCATGGCTAATCCCTCTCTCTCTGTAGTAGTGTAATTGATTTCAGTTGTGGATATTTTTCTACTGGCAAATGCTAATGGATAGTCAATGTCCCCTTCTCTAGGTTGTGATAGTACTGCTCCTAATGCAATAGAATATGCATCAACATGCACATGAAATTCCTTACTCTAGTCTGGAAAGACTAGAATGGGCGCAATCACCATCTTTTGTTTCATTGTGTTGAAGCTCTGCTGGCATTCGTCTGTCCAACCAAACTGACAGTATTTCTTTAATAACTTCTCCATTGGTGTAGTAATCTGAGCATATCCTTTGATAAATTTCTTGTAATAGCTAGTATGTCCTAGCGCATTGCACAGTTGTTTGACTAATGCAGGTGGTGGTAAATCAACTATAATTGCAATTTTGGATGGATCCACCAACAATCCTTGCTTGCGTACAATATGACCTAATAATACTCCAAATGGCGAGAACAAGATGCACTTCTTCAAGTTTAAAGCAATTTTAAACTGCCTACATTTATCCAACATTAGCCTTAAACATTCAATATGATTTTTCAACAAACTAAAAAGAGTCCAGTCATCAAAGTATGATTCTAAAAACTTAAGAAAAAATTCTTTGAACTCTTCAACCACCACCCTTGAAAAGATGGTTGGGGGATTCTTTAGTCCGAATGACATTATTTTATATTTGTAAGATCCCCACTCTATGGAAAATGTAGTCCTATGATGGTCCTCCTTGGTGATGCCGATATGATGGTATCTTGAAAACCCATCTGCAAAATAATATACTTCTTGGCCTCCCACGTTATCCAACACTTCGTCTGTGAAAGGTGTAGGGAAAGGATCATGTAGACAAGCATCATTCAGCTTCCTGAGATCTACGCAAATCCTGATATCACCTGTCTTTTTATCTTGCACTACCATGGGGCTAATCCACTCTGACTCTTTGACAGGTTCAATAATCCCTGCTTCCAGCATTCTGTCGAGCTCAATCTGTACTTTTTCCTTATATTTTGGGTTCAATCTGTAGGGTCTTTGCTTGAATGGCTTCGCATATGGTTTCAAAGTTATTCTCATTTCTCCCATAGGTCCTTTGATTCCCTTCATATCATTGAAATTGGTCGGGAACAAGTCCTGATACTCGTGCAATAATTCTGTGATTTTGTCAGTGGTAGAAACGTCCCAGTAATTTCCAACATTTGCAAGCTTTGGTGTCTCCTCTCTCCTGATGTTGAATTTCTTTATCTTTATCGACTGCCCAATGAATGACAGTTTAAATCCTGGTCCTTCCACATCTCTCTGACCTTCTGTTTATGTGATATTAACCTTCCTTGGATCATCCTCTTCGTCAACATTAATGTTGTAGTAGGTCTGCAGTTTCTGGAGGGGCACAATCCATTCATCATCTTCTTGCTCCAAAGGGAGGCCAGATGCCTCCTTAAATACTTTCTGTCTCACCATCTATAGTGCTTGATCTACATAGGGAAATTCATTGTCAAACAAAAAAGTGGTTATAAAATTCTGGATCATACCTCCCCATTCTGAAGTGACAAGGTGTAGCTTTTCTTGAAGGTACCAGTTAATTGGGGTGGTATATAGCTTATTGACGAATATGTGTACCCATTTTTCTATAGGAATGTCACTCAAGGACTCTTCGTAGCCTTGTACATGATCCTTTAGGCAGCTTCGACCTGTGTACCTTTCTTCGCAACTTCCTACTTGTGCTGGAAACTACACTGTCATCAAAGTTCGGCATTGTGTCCAGTCTATAATATTGATTTTATGTATCCCCCACCATCTTGATGGTGTGTCTTTCATGGCCTCATCCATTGCCAACAGCCTCTATTGTGTTGGTACACTTGTCTCAAATTTTTATAGAAAGTTCTCTAAGGGGTTCAACCCATCAAATGTGGGTAGATTACTCATTATTGTGCCAATCCAGTGAAATTATCTGGTTAGCCTAGCACATATTATCGTAGATACTTCATACATCTGGTTCTACCAATTCTCAAGCGCTTCTTTTAAGTCAGATGAACGTGTGTTGTCACTTCGCTAGCTCAGATTCCCATCAGCTGTAGGGTTGATATAATCCTGCTGTTTGGCTGTTAATTTGTAGATGTTTTCCAGTTCAAATGCGTGGTCCTCTTCTCTAATAGGTTATGTGTATCGTGGACCCTCATATGGATCTAAAGGTGCAATGAACCTAAGGCCAACTTTCTCAAATGTCATGCATCTTTTCTTTAGATCAACAACAGTGGAATTGTCGAAGGCCCAATCAATTCCTAACAATGCAGGGTAAGGGCAGCTATCATCAACAATTTCAATTAGCTAAAAATCTGCAAAGGTTCTTACTCCATCGATGTCCAATGGGACATGCTCTAATTTTCCAAATGGGCCGACATCCTGCTGATTAGCCATGCAAATCCTGATAGGGGAATAAATCAGCTTGGGTTTTCCCATTAGTGCCCAAGTCTGCTTCATCATGACATTGACCTCTGACCCTAAGTCGAGGACCACATAGTCTATCTCATATTCTCCTATCTGAGCATTCAAGTATAATTTTTTATTTTTCCTTCTCCTTTTTCCAATTTGGTGCATTACCCTATTCAGTAAGGGGTATATCTTTCCTAGCTCATACTGCTTGATTAAAGCTTGTAATTCTTGTACAAAGCCTTTATCTTGAATCAACTTAACACAAGTGTACAAAAATTCCATGAGTTTTCTTAGCTCTTTCCCTTCTGTTGGCAATGTAGATGGATCGAATGCCTGAGGCATGCCATATTCTTTGATTTATGGTTGTCTCTTTGATGAAGATCCTTGGTCTCCTTTGAACTCTTTTCTTGCCTCCTCGAATATCTATATTTCTTTCTTAGCATCAAATGTTGGGGTCTTTTTGTAGCTTTCCTGACATTGTGGTCATTTTCAGTCTTTCCTTGGGCTGCTCTATCTTCTCCTGTAGCAGTGCCCCCTTGAGTGATAACAATGACTCTAGGATCTACTCCACGAGGTTCAACATATATCATTTGTACTTGTGGGTTTTCTGAGGTCCTCGTCTTTCCTAAAGTTTAGCTAATAAAATAGGGCATTTCTCTATGACATGCTCGAAGGAGTTACAATAACTATAGGTTGTGCAGGGATTTTGACAATCCCTTGCTAAATGTCCTAGCTCCATGCAGTTGTAACAGATTATTTGTCCTTGGCCTTGGCCCATACCTCATCCTCATCCTCATCCTCTGTATCCATCGTGAGGAGTGAAACTTCCTCTCCCCGAAGAGTTGTATTGTAGAGTGTTTCCTTCTTGTTGTACTTTGCCTTGAATTTTGTATATGTCTCTCGACCTTTCATGTATGAGATCATAAGCTCTACAATCTTGATCATCATGCCCCATAGATTTATAGAATGTACAATACAAGTTTTTGGGTGTTTGGACATACTTCTGCATGTAGTAGCACTCACCTGGGCAATACCTATTTCTGAATACATCACACCAGGGTAGGTTAACTTGCTTTAAGGGGCTCAGTGCCCCTAATGCCAAGTACTCATGAAATAAGGGACAATGTTCCTTATCATGGCCTTTAGATCTGCATCTTACACACCAGATATATTCCCTTTTGTCTTTTCCCTTATCCTTCTACATATCCTCGACTTGTAAAGACAAACTAGTTAGCTGGCTCATGATCTAGCTAATGCTTGAGCTAGATTCTCCCATTGGTGTTGATTCAAGTTTCATGGAGATCTCCAAATATTCTGCCTGAGATGCAATATTCTGTTGCATCAGAGGGATACTTATGTGTGGTAATAGCGTAGTGATGAACCATTCTTTGTTCTGTTCATCAGGGATCTGGAAAGTTAATTGTCTTGTCAGGGTTTTGAATCTCTGGTCGAACTCCCAAACAGGTTCTGCTACCTTTTGTTTAACCTCTTTTATTTTTGTAATACACTGTGACTCTGACTTAGGTTTCTTAAACTCTATAATCAACGCATTCTTGATCTCATTCAGGGGCTTAGGCTATTCCAGTCTTTGGACAAGTTTCATGTACCAACTTAGTGCACGGTCCCTTAGCGTAGTGATGAAATGGGTTCTCTTGATGGCTTCATCGGTGATACTTTTAATATTCCATACAACCTCAAACAAAAACCAATGCTGATCTAGATATTCAGATCCATCTCCTCTAAAGATAGGGAGTCTCATTTCATCTGCCATAAAGATGACTAGGGTTCTTGTCTGAGTAGATGCTGAGCTACTAGTAACAGTACTCTGAAGACTCTGGTGGTTTTGACTATTCTGACTGCTAAGTATTGTTGGGACAATAGAAGGATTAACGTTACTTACTTCGGTAGTTCGTGCAGTTCTTGAGGTTTTTGGCTCGCTTTGGCACAATTCTTCATCTTCCCCTTCTTCTTTTATGGTGGGCTCTGGATGCTCTTCGTTAGTTAGATCTACCTCTTCTCCACTATAGAAACCCTCATCTCTGTAGTTTTTCTTAAACAAGTTCTCAAGGTGAACTCCTCAAAATACTTTCCCACTACGTGTATGTCCTACTTCTGTGTCACTTTCATTTTTCGAGATCTTGAACATTAGCCTTTTCAGGTCCGATCAATCTACTGTATCTTCAAGATGTGGTTTTCATGCAATAACATCTTGATTCTTAGCTTCAGGAAGTGAAATTTTTTTCCTCTGGGTCCTTTGAAAAAGTATCTCTTGGCTTGGCTATACGATTATGTTATGTCAAAAACAAACTCAGTGATATACCCTCCGATGGTACTATCAAACCAGTGATATACTACCCTGGATACAACGTTGTTGACTCTCTTGATCTTCTCGATCAATGCTGGTGTACAAACCACAGGAGGTCAAGATCTGATTTCAAACTGTGTGTTAGCTAACCTAGCCAACCACTCATGTAGCTCCTGATGGATTCCTCCAAAGAAGATCTTGTGAATGTAGGTGAATATGTATCTTTGTAGCCAATCTTTAGTGCTTATTTTAGGGTTCTTGTGCTGGGCTTCAGTGAAGTCCTTCTCTTGATCCTTTATCCACTTCTGAATCTTTGTCTTCGATGGGAACCACCTTGACATTCCCTTAAAAATATTCGTGTCCCAGTAACAAAACCATTTTTCAGCACAAGGGTAGACCTAGGGTTCATCTCCAAGAGTGCACCAACAATCCCTAGCTACTGGCCCTTTCGGAAGCACTTGTGAAGTAGATGCAGTCTCAACCGAAGAAACTATGAGGGTGTTGCAGGACATAGATGTCTACAACTAGGGGAATATCAAGTGGTTCTTATTACAACAACAACATAACATGCATATACCATCCAACTAGCTAGATCTATCCTTCACATCTATAGATCTGATCTAATACAATAATGCAAATAACAATATTACAACGACAGAGCTCAAAGAATCAATCACACACACAACAACAGATGTATGTGGTTCTGTCTCTCTCTGGAGCTACATCCACAGAACTGTGATTATGATATATTAAGATAAATCTTACAGTTCTAATCTGTGATCTTGGCCAGCATATCCTTTCTCTTCTCTCTCTCTCCTTCTCCCCTTCTTGTGCACCCAGCTGCAAGACTTGATCTTCACACCCAGCTGAAGATCTTACAATACCATAAGGCTCTCACTTTCAACACTTCTCTTACTCATAGTACAACATTCTCTCAATGAAAAATCAACCAATAACAAGGCTTAACAATATTACCCTCCCAACCTAGGTCCTCTCGACCTCTATTTATACATTACAATCCCTCACTAACAACCTCAGGTCGAAACCTAGGTGTCAAAACCCTAATTACCAAAACCCTAGGTGTCTACAACCCTAGGTCAACTTGACCCATTTTTTTCGAGCTTCACCAGCCTGTCTTTCCTTCTTCATCTCGCGGTGCTCCAAGGCATCTAATGCTGGATTTTTCCACTTCCTGAGTCATCCTTAGTCCATATTTCTTGTTGATTTGTCATCCTTGATCTCCTCATCCAACGTCTTGTTTTTCCACACTTCGCTCCATCTTTTCTGTTCTTTTTCTCACTTCGACCCAATGACAGTCACTACGTCTCTCGCAAAGCTCGCTTTTTACCTTTTCTTCCTCATTATTCTCTTCCTTCCATAACCAAGGGACAACATAATCAAATCATGGTTGGAGGGCCTATCATCCAAAGGAAATCTATATCAAAGATGAGTAAATTTGATAACAAAATATTTAAGATATTCATCTTTGTTTTTCCTAAGTTCTAAAATTTATCCACACAATTGATCATACTCATAATTCTCAAAAGCATGCAAAAAGTCATGTAAAAATTGTTCCCATGTGTGAATACAGGAGGCCAATAAAGTCTCACACCAACTCTTAGCCTTACATACAAAAGTGAGAGTGAACAACCTGCAAATGATATTTCCATCAGTAATATTAAGAGAGCTACAAAATTTATAGAATTTAAAAGCATGTTAAAATGCATCCATCTCTCTCTTGCCATAAAATTTAAGCTGCGACAAGAAATTAAAAATGTTTCTAGGAGGTTTGGGAAGTAGAGTACCAGAAAAAAATCTCCATAAAAGGGATATGGGATGGAGCCATTAGTAAATTAAAACAATTTAATCAGAATGACTCCACAGGCTCATCTTATCATCTATCCCTCCTTCTAGCGCCATTTCTATTGATGGGTCCAAATGGTCTGTCAAGCAGGTAAGGGAGAACACTTGATGGCAGGTCCCAATTAGACCTACTCTTGTTTGGTGTAGCATTTCCTATTTCCCCAAAAGAGTTCTAATTAATCCCAAGTCTAATCTAACTAAAATCAAACTAATCTAAGCTAATTAATTCTAACCTATCCCGGGAAAAAGATAACTAAATGAGTACAGTGTGAGATAATATCATCAGAACCAGAAATAATTCATGTATTCTAATGACAAGTGATAACAACAATGCTACAAATACATGCACAATTAGTTATACAATATGCTCATAACATTATTTTTGTACTCATTAGAAATCATGCGATAGCTTGAGCATATAGAATAAAGTGAAGAAATAATTCACACAACAAAATTCTATGCTACTTAGGAAGAAGAAAAAATAAAAAAGAATAGTCCCATGCACATATACCAAAATCAAAGATTTCTAGAATGCCTCTTTATTTTTATTTACTCATAAGTAATAGTACCATATTTTGTTCACAAAGGCAAAAGTCCCTTGTACATTCAATGAGCTCTCTTTTATAAAACAAGAGAGACTCTTCAACTCTCTTGGTTGTTCATTTTGTTTTCCCCTAATTTATTTTACATTTTCAAAGACGAATATGAAATAGTTACAAATGGAAGTTGGAGAGTCTCCTAGGTGGTTAGTTTCTCCCTTAGGAAATTCACAAATTATATTAAGTAAAAACGTTATTGATTCTTCCTGTTGGTGTTATCTTTTGAATTCCCTGAATCATTATGGGAATTTTTGGATTTGTCTACTGATTATGACCATTCTAGCTTCTTCTCCTCTGCCTAAAATTTTAATGGTGCTCATCGTGGGCTTGATTTCATTGCACGTAGCCCCATATATGACTTTTTGAAGTCTTCTCGACCATTTTTCCCCAAAATCCATGGTCTGTTGTTTTATTTGTTTTAAAATATATTTTGTCACCTTTATGGCCTAGATACCTATTCCAATACATTCCTCTATCTTTCCAATGAGGTATCATGGGCTCAATTCTGACACATGTATCCCAAGCTATGCTTGTTAAAAAAAAAATTCTCAGCAGTCGTTGATCATGCCTGTGGGTGAATCTAGGTCATTGATCCTTAACCTGCAAACATAAATACCACATGCATAAGAGAGTTCAATACTTAGTGATTTAAATGGTTTTTTCCCCTATATATAGTTTGAATAAGAACCTGTGCGAGCATAGGACCTGTAGATTGTTATAAAATTTTAGCCAATTTCCCTCCTAAAAACTAGGAAAATAATAAAAATTAAAAATAAAATAAAATAAAATTAACCTACGTTACAAAATATAATTAATAAAATTATCCCTAAACCTATGTGGAAATTAAAATTAAGAATGAAATTAAAATTAATCTAATTATCTCCTACTAACGTGAAATAAATTACTAAAATTAGCACTAATAAAATATTAAAATATTCCGCCAATTCCCATAAAACTAGGAAATAATAAAATCGAAAAATTAAAAAATAAAAAATAAAAACAAAAATTACCCCCCACATAAAATATAGCATAAATTCCAAACATTAAGCATTAAAAGCGTGGGTTAAATAACCTTTTCAGAGTTTGATGGTCGAAGTGGTAAAATTCACATGAGGCAACTCACTTCGATGATCTATCACCCCGATAGGCTATCAAAGTGAGTCCACTCCAATGAGCTATAACCTTTCCGATGGTAAATAGAATAGTCCAACTTCCGATAGGTGAATAAAATATTAAAATAATCCAAGTTCTTGGTTGCACATTGTCAATTTTCACATGCAACTCTATGTGACTAATTTCTAGATCAGGAAATTTCTTCCTAGTGATCTAATAGTAAAACCCTAGCTGTTATCACTGAACAATTTTACACTGAAAATTATTGAATGAAAACATATGGAGTAGAAACACAAAAATTGGAGATGAATCATCAATACACATGAGACACACATTTCAGTTCTCTAATCTTGTTAACATCAAAAATCCTGAGGGAAAACCATCCCTCCCAGCCAATACAATATCACCAAAATATGAGGACAACCTTGTCCTCCAAATTCACAAAAATTAAGAAAAATCTTGTTCTCTAATAACCATACAAATCTGAAAACCAAACCTCAGCAATATCCTTGGAAATCACCTTTGCCCATGAATTTGTTATAGACCACCTATACAACCTACTGATGTCACCTGTCATCTTGTATGGATCTGTACCTCCCCCCCAAAAATATACATGATTCACCTTACTGGAAAGCCATGTACATACATTGTTTTCTACACTGCTGTTATAACCCTAAATTGCACCAGACATGCTTACCTGGCATCAGGCCATCTCATAGCACTTCTTTGCCAAAAAATACTGAACAACTCTTCTAAAAACTCCATTTTTAAAAGTCCACGTGAGCTGGCCCACTACAGCCCGCGTGGATCTATAGTTTCCACGCTAGCAGGCCCACTACAGCCCGCGTGGACCTTCAGAATCACAAAAAAAGGAAAGTTGTCGACGAAACACAAAAGCTATGGGTGATTTAACTGAAACTCCCGACCATGCATGGCTGAGGGTTCATCCAAATACCTAGCTCCTTCTAGCCTAGAAAATAAGGGGTAGGGGTCCCATTTGGAAAGAAAAACAATATAGCAAAGAAACTTTGCCCATTTACGTATTCCCATTGTCCCAACCCTTTAGCCTTTCCTTATGCCAAAGGAGATTCAAAGAAAAGCAGTTGGAGGACAGAAGAAGAGGAGCCCAGGATCAGGTTCAAGGAGCAGTGGTTGGTCTCAACTTTTGTAAGTTGACTCATTCTAAGTAATAAAGAAAATGCTTTTCCTATCCCAATTCATGAACTGTTTATAGTTTGATCAGTATATGTTTGGATTTCTAACCCGCTAGTATATAAGTAGTATGCATGCATAGTTTTTGCTCATCTTGAATGCAGGTCAACTTTGGAAGGAGTATTGCGAACAAGTAATCAAGCACAATGAAGGATCGACATCAAACGCTGGTAATGAGGTAGGTTGATCTTTCCATGCATTTACTAAGAAAAGGGGATTTAAATCTAGGGATGAAGGTAGAAAATAATTTCTATTTGGTCATATATACATGCAAAGTTTGAACTCTATTTGCTAGTCCATGGGTGTTTTTCCCCGACAACAGAATTGGCGACCATACTAGGGAGAATCTCTAGGGTTCCTGGAATTTTATTTAGTTTTTGGGTAGTTTAAAGACTATTTTTTCTTGCTTGTCTTTTCTTTTCGTTTCTGTAAGGTATGAGCTAGCAGGGAGTCTGGTTTTCCATACCATATTTCCCTGAATTTTGCTTGACTGTGTTTTTCAGGGCCCACAGAGGTACACACTGCCTATACAAGGTCTGCACGCGTGTACTTGTGCCCTATCCTCTTACAACCCATGTGTGAACGCTAGATGTAGAGGTAGCAGTAGTGTGTAGAGTTCAGAGAACCTCAGAGTCAGTCATCCTCTTCCCTGTCATAATAACACATTCTCAGGGGGTTTCTGGAATTCTGTCTAAGTCTTGTTTGCTAACAGTCCTATCTCAGATTGTTTTTTTCCTTGCATTATTTGTTTTTCTGTTAGAAAGAGTGTCTAAGCCTTCAAGGGATCCTGGTTATCAATATCAGTGGTCTCTTCCTAGTTTGGTCTGTCTATTTCCATTTTTTTTTCTTAGAGTTTAGATATACACGCGACCTGTACAAGGTCAGCCCGCGTGTACATGCCCTCTGTCTCTGTTAAGCGTGCTTTCACACTCGTGATGTTTGAGTAACAGTCGCGTGCTTGTACAGGATACTTTTCGTTAAGGGTAAGGCACTCATCCTTTCCCTTGATAAGAATTATTCCTCTCAGGTGTTTGAATCTCTATGTGAGCAGTCAGTAGCTTAGGATTAATCTTACCCTTAGCTTGCTTTTTCTCATTTAAAATGTTGTCAGAAAAAAATATATTTTTTTTATGGTTTTTAGACAAGTGTGAGAGTCATTGTTTTTTACAATTGTTGTTGTGTGATTTGTTAATCTGATTCTTTTCGATCTACGATTAGGCCATAAAAATTTTTCTTGGTTTTTGCTTGTCGGTATTTTTCCTTTCTTGCTTTACTAGCATTTAAAATAAAAATAAAAATCTTTTCATTTTCTTGTTTGGCTGAACAGTGTGTTTCTGCATTATTAGGCCAGGTAAAAGTCTTTTATTTCATAATTTTTTTCATTTCACTTAGATCATAAGTAGCTCGTATTCAAGTGAAATTCATTTGAGTTTGTTGTCCAAAATCTTAGAAAAATTAAAAATATTTTTTGAAAAGTTGTCGAAATTTTGCATTC
>ML788093.1:218663-228814 GCA_009831015.1 Picea engelmannii
GGGACCCCCCTCTAACACAGGGGGTAAACATGAGGTCGCGTGCGGAAAGGTAGCGGAGATAACCCCTCCAAAGCCGGACCAATTGTACTGGAGAACACATATAGAGGGCTTGTTTTGGGATTCCGTCGTTTGCATTTTCCATGGGGCTTTGTGGGTCTCGAATCCATTCAAGGTCCTCAGTTGTCTTCCAGAACATTTTCTCTCGATACCCTTGATAGGTTTCGGGCTTGATACCCTGCTCATTGTGGTCTACCTGACTTTTGACTGTACCCGCCTGGTGACTATTCGCGTGCTGGAAACCTAGTTGCCAATATTTGTTAGGTACATACATAGGTGACTACAGGGGTATAACATGGTATCTAGGATAGACATCGAGCCATGCTTTGTAGAGTATACCTGGAGGGTTCTTTCGTGTTCGAGTTTCACTTGCATCGGTAAGTTGCTCTAGTGTTGGTTGTTGTAACTGTTCTTCCAATTAATTTAGTGTTTGCTTGTCTTATCTTCTAAGGATTCTTTTGTAGTGGTGTCACTTTTGAGTGTTTAGACTACCTTAGAGTGTCTTGGATCTTCTCACACAGTGGATGATCCTGAGCTCCGTCAGTCACGAAGGCTTCTTGGCCTGCCGTCGGTTACATTGGAGCCACCCCCGCCACCATTAAAGTGGAAGCTAGACCAACAAGGGTCTTTTGAAGCAACCGGGTTACAAACCATTGTGTCCGAGCAACCCCTGGAGGAATCGACCATTTTGGACCTTGAAGCAACTGCTCTTGGCCCGGTTGAAACCCCAACCACTGATCTCTTGGCACCTTTCATTGTACCAATTCAATTTTACAAGTGCCAGATAGTGTCGCACACAACAATGGAAACAATTGTTGTTACTCCTTCTAGGAATTCCTTAATTCTCACCACGGTTGTCACCACAGGAGAGAAGTCATCTCCTAACCTACCATCGTCGGTCTGAGCCACCATGGTCTTGACTGCAACTACTTCACAGAGTGGTCCAAACCCATCTTTGGCGGTGGCCACAACCCCTTTCACACCTAGTGCGACAGACCCTCCGTTCTCATACAGTATGCCTAGTTCAAGTACAAGTCCTATACTTTCCTACTCCACTTTACAGACTTTTGGTCTGGGGGAAGGAAGCTCTAGCGCTCCTCTGCAAGGTCACATAGGGGGCACTCCTATCCCTTTTAACGCTTTTCCTTATGGAGGAGGTCATATCCCTCCTTCATCCCCTTCACTTGGTGGTTCGCATCAACAATCCTCTGGGCAACCTACACACAATAGTTTATTTGGAGCGGGGAGTCAAGGAACACCTTCGCATAGTATGCCGGTAGGTTAGACACTATTTTCTTGGAACAAAACGTTTGGTAACAACACCTTCTCGTCAGCCACTTTCCCGACTGGGGGCAACCCCATTTTTGGACAATCTACTCTTGTGCAGGGTACTATTCTTGCACAAGGGGAAAACCTAGCAGGACCTTGGAATTCAGGGCAAGGATTCGTTCCCTCCTCCGGAATGCCGATCTGAGGTAATTATTTTCACAATCAATGGAACCTCGTACCAACTACTATGCCTATCCCCATGGGAATGGCATGGGGTAATCCTTCCCAAAGTCCTTCGAATACAATGCATGCCCAATAATCTATGTCCTTTTTGGGAAATCAGCCGATGATGTCTCCACATATGCAAAATCCTTACGCTGGCCAGGGCCATGGTTTTTACCAGAATCTGGGCCAGTAGCCAAACTTTTCCTGGAAACTTGGTGCTATTCAAACTCCATGTCCCTTTTTCCCCAGTTATCAGTAGCAACCCAAACTACCATTTCTGGTGACTTTACACTTGCCATATTTGACAAGGTTGTTGAATGACCCTATTTGTCACGATCCGCATTGGCCTCCTATGCCGACGAAGTTGCCTTCGGACATTCCAAAGTTTGAATCCAAGCCTAATGAATATCCAAGAGATCATGTGACTACCTTCCATCTTTGGTGCTCATCTAACTCATTGAAAGATGAATCTGTATAGTTGTGATTGTTTCAACGTACTCTCATTGGGAGTGCTGTGAAATGGTACATCGAGCTCGATCGCTCAATATACTCTTCTTTTCGTGAATTGGCAATGGATTTCCTTAACCATTTCCAGTTACTTGTGAGATACGACGCTGGCACAGAGCTGCTTGCTAATTTCGAACAGACAACAACAGACCATATCTCTGATCACATCCAAGAATGGAGACACCAGAAGAGTTTAATCAAGGTACCAGTCCCACCAGCATTCCTACTTGAGTGGTTCCTTAATTCTTTGGTCCCACAGCTATCCAAAGATGTTGCAACGTCAGGAGTTTTTTCCGAAGAAGATGCCATCATGAGGGCTCAACAGTTTGAGCTCATCTATTCTTAGTCCAGTTTATTATACAACATCTTGTCAGATGCGCCACGTTCAATACTAGATAAAACTAGATAGAGAGCTGGAACACATGCTGATGGTATTGTCGGTTCAGCAAAAACCAAGCCCACTGAGGAATTGACAAAGCAGTTGCAACAGTTATCCATACAACACACAACGGCCAACCAAACTACTACTTTGGATGCTCCCCCTACCAAAACGTTGGAAGTACATAATGTGCAGTCGACTAACCCAAAGGCCACCCAATAGCCTGAAGGGAAGAAAAAACAACGAAAGAAGGGTAAGGGGGATAAAAAACCCAACGATAATGCTGGTGGGGACAACTCTAAAAAATAGAAGGTGAGGTATCCATGCAACTTGTGCGCAGAAGACCACCCAACCCATCTATTTCCTTGACTTGCAGAAGCCCAAAAATTTTTCATGCAACAACAACAGGCGGTGTTGACGAACCCATTTCAACATGGGAAAAATCTAACTCAAGCCTATGCAAGCACGGAAGGGGGCAGCCAAGAAACCTGACTACCTCCGAACAACCCCTCATGCGCAAATGTATATATGGTTAGGGGTGATGCTTTCATATCAACTAGAGAATACGATTATAGTAAACCAAGCGCTTCTAAGAAGGGTAAAGAAGCTGACCTCCCATATCTTCCTCTACAGATTGAGAAGACGTTGGGAGAAACAATGACATGCATTCCAAAAGGTGCATTTAAAAAAGCTTCTCATAACCCCAGCGCAAGGGCCGCTCAGAACTACTCTGTTGTGGAAGATTTATCACAAACCCCTTGTGAGATGTCTGCTTTGGAGGTCCTCTAAAGCTGCCCTGCTCAGAGGAAAGCCTTGTTAACTGCTTTGGGCTCTACTGAGACTTCTAATCCAGGTACCATCATGTTAGATACAACTGACTTAAAACCTCGTTTGCCTTACCACATAGCATTTCAGATAGTAGTGGCTTATCCCACGAAATTTTTTACACGGAATATCTTCCACATAGTGGTCGACGAGGGTGCCTCGACATGCGTTATGTCATTGGCATGTTGGAAGGCCATTGGTCAGCCCATTTTGTCTCCATCACCCACTCTCCTCGCTACTTTTGACGGTCATTCGTTCCGACCACATGGCATCGTTCCTTCTTTCCCCATGCAGTTAGGAGGGAAGACCGTGTGTGTCAAAGTAGAGGTAGTCGATGCTCCCCTCGATTATAATCTCTTGTTAGGATGGAGTTGGACTTATTCTATGCAAGCTGTGGTTGCTACGTTTTTTCGAGTCTTGTTGTTTACAAACGAGGGCTGGATAGTGACCATCGATAAATTGTCTTTCTCCAGACCTGACCTAGATTTGGGGGCATCCACGATCCCGATGATTGATAGTCCTCAACCAGGTGTCGTCAACGTAGGAGTTGGTTTGTGCCCATCACGGCTTACTTCAATGATCCATGGATACTTCCTTCCCCATCAGCCACAATGGATGAGGCAGGGCACTCAAGTATGTCCATGCCCTTGTCTGCCACTGAAGTAGCATATTCTTTAGTCCAGCAAGCTTCAGCTAACACCGATCCGACTCCTACACAAGAGTTAGATCCACTTCTAGAGCCTATTTGGGATTAGGGTTCTCTCACTAACATCGATTCATTAGACTTAGTCTTGCCCTCTAATGACACAATAATCGAAGCAATGACTAGTCCAGACAAACCTTGGGAAGATCTTCATCACAGATCATATTTCCTCCTAGAGTTAAGCCGAATCGAAGCAGGAGAATTCATCGTCACTATGACTGGAGATAGGTTTTTTCATACTAATCCTTTAGCTACACACAATATCTATGCTGAGGGTAATATGGAAACCATTGCTGAAATGATACCTATCAATATCTCCAGAACCCCTGGCATCATAGATAATGTTTTCGTCGGAGCATACAGCTCCCTTGAGGAGATTCCAGGCATCGACCCACAAAGAGTCTATCATGAGCTAACTTTGTTGTTTTTCAAGCTCACTTTGAGATTCGAAAGCAACATCTGGCGAGACTGCATTTATGCTTTTTGATCTCGTCTCGATTAAATGAGAAAAGTAACCTCTACGGGTCTTCTTTTAAGCCCTTTTCAAACCCTCTAAACATGAAAAGATTGCCAAGAGATCTTGTGGCATTTCATGCTCGTTAAACTGAAATTTGAAGTCACATCTGTCCGGTGGTAGTTTACCCCTTTTTTGGTCCAGATGGTCAACTGTACGAACAAAGGTATACTCTATGGAACTTCAGTTCTCTAGAAGAGTACTCTCAGGTATAATTTTATTCCTTTTTTGGCCCTGAGGGACTAAACTTACGAAGAAGGAACCCCCACAGAGTCCATAGTTAATATCTTTTCAGACTCCCTAAAATTGAAAAGATTGTTGAGTGACCTTATTCTTTCACACTCGTTAAATTGGTCCAGAAGAACATTCCTGACGGAGTCCATAGTTAATCTTTTTTCAGACTCCTTAAAAATGAAAAAATGGCCTAGTGATCTTGTCTTTATCACACTCGTTAAAATGGTTTTGAATAGATGTCTTGTTGGTGATAGTTTACCCCTTTTTCGAACTAACTAGACTACCTTCGAAAAAGGTACCCTAATGGAGCCTCCTTTTATGTTTTTTAGACTCTCTAAATATGAAAAACCACTGAGCTTACCTTCTCTGGGCTTGTTAAACTTACATCGAAGGACGTTACCATTGTGTGTTTTATTAACCGCATTTTCATACCTTATACACCAGCCTTGTAACAATTTGCTTCTGCATCTAAACACCTTCGGCCCCCGAAGGATTTTTCCCGAGTAATATTTTACTAGAACATCAGTCTTGTCCTTGTGCCTTGAACTTGTATGTTTGCAACACTCATTCCTCCATTGTAACATAATATTCCTTTATTCTTTTTCCAAAATTATTGAAAAAAGACAAAAAAATCAAATATACCCCAAAAAGAGGAAGGGAAAAGTATTTTCTTTATTGGCAGCATAATGAGTCACCCTTGGATAAATCACATCTGTCCGTTTGTTCATCAGACTATGGGATGTAGTACGACCTTAGGAAGCTTTTTCTTTCTATATAGAGTTGTGTCCTCCACCGTTTGGTTATCCTTCTAAATATATGGAGAGTTTGTGTTACCTCCTGCTTCGTAGACTTATGATTAGCATACATGCTGCCTGAGTCTCATCATTTGTCATGCTATTGTCCAAGGGAAGTTTGTCACTAAGCCTGAGTAGGCCCCTCTGCAATATGTCTCTTGTTCGCATACCCGGCCATCCTAAACATCCAATCAAGTCCTTGTTCGAAATCACTGAAGCCTTCAGTCTGATCATCAAGATTATCAAGTCCACGACCAACGAGCCATCGAAGACCTCTGGGTAGTGTAGTCATACACTCATATTACACTCCTACCCAAGTTTTGAATATTTTGAAGTTGTTGCTCGATCTCTGAAGATCTCATCTCCATCCATCAGGCTGAATCAGCTTCTGGAACATGGATACTCTATATGTATATCTTTCTGATTTCGAGATGTAGCTCCATTGTGTATTGTTCGCGGCTACTCTTTATAGTTATTTGACATGGATCTATAGTGTATTTGATTGATATCCATGATTCTATTTTATTCTGAGCATGGGTATGCCTGCCTCGGTGAGACATTTGTTATTTTGCAGATGACACCTCCCGGTTCCTGATCCTTGAGCTCAATCGTTCGGCACATCAATAAATATTGGTAACGTATTTCGGCCATCAGATGCTCTTCTGACCTCACACATTAGGGGGTATATGTTATAACCCTAAATTGCACCATACATGCTTACCTAGCATCAGGCCATCTCATAGCCCTTCTTTGCCAGAAACTACTAAACAACTCTTCTAAAACCTCCATTTTTAAAAGTCCACGTGAGCTAGCCCACTACAACTCTCATGGATTTACAGTGTCCATGCTAGCAGGCCCACTACAGCCCGCGTGGACCTTCAGAATCATGAAAAAATGAAAGTTTCCAATGGAACACAAAATCTATGGGTGAGTTAACTGAAACTCCTAGCCATGCATGGCCGAGGGTTCGTCCAAATACCTAGCTCCTTCTAGCCTATAAAAGAAGGGGTAGGGGTCCCATTTGGAAAGAAAAAAAATATAGCAAAAAAACTCTGCCCATTTACGTATTCCCATTGTCCCAACCCTTTAGCCTTTCCTTATGCCAAAGGAGATTCAAACAAAAGTAGTTGGAGAACAGAAGAAGAGGAGCCCAGGATCAGGTTCAAGGAGCAGTGGATGGTCTCAACTTTTGTAAGTTGACTCATTCTAAGTAATAAAGAAAATGCTTTTCCCGTCCCAATTCATGAACTGTTTATAGTTTGATCAGTATATGTTTGGATTTCTAACCCGCTAGTATATAAGTAGTATGCATGCATAGTTGTTGCTCGTCTTGAATGCAGGTCAACTTTGGAAGGAGTATTGCGAACAAATAATCAAGCATAATGGAGGATCGACATCAAACGCTGGTAACGAGGTAGGTTGATATTTCCATGTATTTACTAAGAAAAGGGGATTTAAATCTAGGGATGAAGGTAGAAAGTAATTTCTATTTGGTCATATCTGCATGCAAAGTTTGAACTCTATTTGCTAGTCCGTAGGGTGTTTTTCCCCAACAACAACTGCAAACCGCATATACCCTATACATAATTTGTCCTTCTGTAACCCTCATATATATGCACTTCTTCCTCTTGAAAACGTGTATTGTACAAAAAAATTGCTCCACACATGCGACCTTCTTCACTTCTCTCTTTTGGGCTAGATTCTCAACCTTGCACACTTTCCCTTTGCTGAGATCACCAATCCTCCTTGGCACAAGTGCATATTCACTTATTCCAACTCAATCATGTCTTCACACATGATCTACAAATATAAAATGTCACAATGATCTCTCTCCTTTATATACAATTCATAAGGGTCACTATAGAAGCCCCTCCACAAGTCAACATAAAATTAGGTTTTCCTTGTGGGTGTGAATGCACAAAACAAGCCCACGAATCCCATCTCCAAACCCATGAAGCTCCCAATCAAATCCAAGTGGGTTTTCACTAAACTGAAAGAGTGATGTGGTTCCCATGACGATTCCCAGATGCCCAACACCTAGGTCCATGTGAGAATACTTTCCTGAAGCTACAAAAATCAACACTCCCTCTTAGTGAGGGAGGTATTCTCACCACAATCCACAAGTGGGAATGTTTCTCAATGCTAAAAAAACTTCAACACTCACTCTTAGTGAGGGAGGAATTCCATCCTCTATCATCACCCAGAAGTAGCTCTGTCTCCCGCACTATATCCTCTACCATAGTTTCTCTCTAGTCGGTCTGATTGGTTGCTCCCTCTATCACCAAAGCAAATCCTACTCTCTAATCCTCCATTTTGATGTTTCTCTAGTTAGCAACATGGGGAAATCATTCTCCCAAATTGTTCATGCTTATTTGACCAAGGGAAATAACTCATTCACTTATGAAGCTTCACTAGTGGTGAATGGCCCAAGCATAGTATTTCTCCTAATGAGGAGTGGATAGACTCAAGGTACTCTCACATTGCCATCTCTAGGATGGAGTGATCTATATTAATTAGACATGCATGTGAGGAAATAATCATCATCATAAATATAATATATAAATAATATATTTGTAATATAATGCATAAATATATAAATAATTAATAATTAATAATAATTAATGAAAATACAATAATGGAAAAGACATGTCCATTAATGAAAGGGAACTATGCCCAAGTATATATATTGGGGCCTTCAATTGTAATATACCATCTCATATAATATTTACTTACAATAACCTCTCATCAAGTTCACTAAGTCTTGTTGAGATTTTCAGTGTGTAATTATTCTATGATAATAGTAGCATTTAAATCATGAGGCAATAATTATCAGATCTGAAAATTCGAATATTTCAACATGGTATCAGAGCTAGTTAAAATCTTTCAATGCTAGATTTAATAAATTTTATTTAGATGTTTTATTTTGCAATTATGCGGTCATGGTCGTGAGAATCCTGTGCACACAGAGCAACCACATTCCCTTTGGTCGTGATTTTCCTAATTACAGGGCATGGCCACATTAAGGATTGTACTACATAGTGTGACCAACTCTTTTTGTCTCTCTTTGTTTCTCTACAAGATGGTGTCCAGTCTTAGAGTAGAAGACAGGCTGGAGGGTGATACAAATTTCAAATCCTATAAGACTGTTGGGCCCTTCATTTTGTTGTTAGAAGTTGAGCAAGGAATGATACAATCCCAATTTTGGTAAACAGAAGATGCACAAGTCATAGAGGAGATAGACAATGGAATGAAGAAAGAAACCAAAAATGGTTGGAAGGATAGTGCAACACCAGCCTGAAGAAATAAGTTACAACAAAACAATAAAAGAAAGCATTCAAAGTCTCAAACCTGAAGATCTCAATTGGATTATATATACAGGATGAATATGATTGTAAAGGGTTCATATGTATATTTAATTCAGAGGGTTGATCCTCGCTAGTCAAATGGTTGTTGGAACTGATCTGAGTTTTGCGTTGTTATTGTCCATTTTGGGTTAAATGTTAGCTAGAGTTCTACAGTCTAGGTTTTGGAACAAGACCAAGGTTGTAACAAAGTCATGTCCTGTTGTAATGTTGAAAGAGAAAGGGTTTGGGATAACCTTGTATCTCAGTAGTATAACATTTTGTTGTTATCTTTGTCATGACTGAGCTGTGTCTGTAACTTAGTTAAATCATGTAATTGAGAAGAACCATATGATGCTAATACAATGAGAGACCTAAAATTTGAAATTATTGTGTCTGTTTAGCTTTAGATTATCTTGAATGTTGCTTCATATTATCTTTATGTTAGATATAATTAATTGGATATAGATTTTTTATGAATGCAACACAACTCTATTTTCTTTGATATGGGTTAGGAATGTTCAGACAGTTCCGGGTTTAATCTATCTTGTGTATGACTAAAAATGATGCTGAGATTGTATGGATTTGTCTAAGTATTCTTCTTACCCTTCTCTATTTGCCTCATCTTGGTTTCTCTTTTGGTGATACTTCTTCCCCTCAAGGAAGATGAAAATTCCATCGCTCTAGACTACTTCGGTACCTTTTGTTGGTAACCTGAGAAGGACCCTGGTCAGATCAATTCCGCGCCAACAAAATGGTTCTGTTGTCGGGACCTGCTTCATAAGGGAACCTGTAGGGAGAATGCTTCCATGGATCCATTGATCCAATATTCACTAGTGGTGGGATAGAAATTGTGACGCCTTCATATTGAAAGAAGCGGAGTTGCAAGGTAAATCTGTGAAAGATACAAGAGAGGTTGTCTTTTACTAAGAAAGATCAAGCAACAATACGAGATATTCTAGGTTAAATTTATGGAATAACTATTCCATTGAATAGATAGGATTCAAGAAGCTCTGGTATTCCAAGAATGAGCCAAGAAAACCTATACTTGGGATACATAAAAGATTGTAGCGATTCATTGGCTGGATCGCTCGATCACGCTAGTAGTTGATTTCTGGGTCGATATAACTCTGGAAGGATACATTATCGAGTTTGAAACTAAGAATTGTTGGATTACTGAGAGGGGGGGTGAATCAGTAATAACGTAATTATAATCCTTTTTCTTCAAATGTTATATCAATGTAGAATTATTATCCAATAATGAGCAGTAATAAATAAACAATCACACACATACACAGTACAC
>ML788093.1:230191-259015 GCA_009831015.1 Picea engelmannii
CATAACTCTCAAACCGTGAGGAGTTATGTGACGTTCTACATACCACCAGAAATGGAATGACATGTACTATCCATATAGAATAGTATTATCTAAGAATATATCATAGCTCATACCGTTACCCATCAAACAAACTTGGGTCCATTACCCAAACCTGGGGTCTCCAACTTCTCATGGCCATAACTCTTTAACCGTGAGGAATTATGTGACGTTCCACATACCACTGGAAATGACATGACAAGAAATATCCATATAGGATATTTTCCTTGACAAATTCACTTTCCTTCATCTCATTATTCCACAATTAAGCATGGGTTCTCTTACTCCACAAAATGTCTTCCCATGAGGGCTTTCACCATAAGGGGACCACTTTGGAGTTCATCCTATCAACCATGAAAAAACAATAATGAGTCATATTTACATCAAACAATATTGGGTCCATTACCCAAACCTTTGTGCTATGGGTCTTTCTTCAAGGGTTGACATCAATGACAACCAACCTTAATCAACAAGAATCACCAATCTTTTTCAAGGGAAGAATCTGATTTGAAGAAATACACATGGGGAAGGCTACTCAGAGAAATTCCCTTGTGGATTAAGGTATTCTTGATGGAGGAGGGGATGTTGACTATCTCCCTGAATGAGCTGATAGCCTAAACACCCACGCTTGGGGTAGGGGGACTTTGGGGTGGGATCATGGCCTGAGAAAGGGGAGAGGGTTCTTTGATAAATGGGGGAGAATCAAGAAATGGACGCAGGGAATGAGTGAGCCTTGAGAAGAGCTGCCATAGTTGAAAAGTGGTGGCGCAGTAAGATAAAGAAAGTAGTAAAGCAGTCCAAGGTGTTGATGAAAGAACTCAGACTAGGAGAAGTTGATGAAGGAAATAAGGAAGAGTTGAGGAAGATGAGAAGATAGGGAAGACTGGCCAGTCAAATACTAAATGAGAGAGAATAATAGAGAGAAAGAAGTCCCCAAGAGGATGGACGAGAAGAAGAATGTGTAGAAGAAAGGGAAGATCAAGATGACATGGATCTTGTAGAAGAAAGAGAAGATTCAACCCCGATACTAGGAAATTTAGGGAGCTCGGTCGAAGAGACTATTCCATAGGATGAGAAAGAGACCCTCCAGATCAAAGAAACCCGCCCAGAAGCCAGTGGAACTAGCCACGAGTCACTCATCCACCAAGTGTCTTTTATACCAGTGGTAAATTCTATACTACCTTCTTATGCTATTCCTATTTCAATTTAGTCATTTAGTTGGTAACAACTGGTAAGCACGAATACTGGGAGGATATTGGGATCCCTTGGTATATCACAACCAGGACCATTAGGGTTTACTTTGATAGGAGAAGTAATATCAACAATGGTTGGAAACGCGGGAGGCTCGATCGCTTGATACCCAAAATTTTGGGGTAAAGGAGATGAGGATTTTGAGCCACATTGGTTTCTATGTGAAGCGATTTGGAGGTCCAGAGGGACTCTAGATGCAAATAAACTGGTTGAATTCCAGACTACCTTGAGAGGTCATGCTCTCAAATGGTACATGAAGGATATTGAGCCAGGAGGAGCGCAAGGACAGACATTCACACTTGGCCAAGTTTATATAAAATTCATAGAAGAGTTTAAGCTACCTCGGTAAGAACAACAAACTCTGTCTGAGTTGCACTAAATTCAACAGAGGGAAGGAGAATCGGCTTGGGAATATAGTTAAAAGTTTAAGGATTCCATTGGGAGCCTAGTGCATCCAATTCATGAATATCATCAGAGAGAGTGGTATATCCATGGATTGCTACCTTTGACACAAATTTCGTTAACACAATAGTGGATAGCCACCTTAAAAAATTCCTTGCAACAATCAATGAAGATTGAAGCCATGACAGGATATCCGGGGAGCCTAAGGATGACCAAACCCCCAATGGATTCAAATTTAGTGCAACTATAAGGACAAATATCGGCACTGACAGAGAAGATTCAAGAATCGATGATACCTAGACCAGGACGACCTCAAGTTTGGTGTACTGGATGCTACACAGAGGGGCATATGGAAAATGAATGTCCACATATGAGGGGAATGGGACCTCCTCACAATTCGATGGGATCCCCACTAGGACCCACAGGAGGATTTGTGAAAGTATCTGTGAATTTACCATTCCATACCCCAACCCTGTATCATGCCTTTCCAGGAAATTAGGCATCGCAGTTAGTTGAGTATTGTGAGATCTGCCGAAATCATGGGCATGTGCCAAGGAAGTTCCCTATTATTCAAAAGTATTATACCATATTGAATGTCATACATTGTAAGTTCTATACATCTACCACTTGATGCAGACCCCCTATCCCTCTTAAGGACTGCGCGACCTCTCGGTCAGGATCTTTTGATTCCGGAGCCAAAATGGCTCTTCTGGTTCCAAACTAGAATCCTTCGAATGAACACACAGGTCCCCCACAAATGCTCAATTGGATTTTCCAAGCGCCAAGCGTGAGATCCCACAGCACGACCAAGAGTCGTGACCTTGCACTAAGCCAAAAAGGGTGCTTGTTGTGGACCAGAAATTCACAAGTCAAACATCCTATCCCTTTGTCCTTCGAATCCCTAGTCGCCGAAATGCCAAAATATCATGGACTAGGACTTCACAAGTCAAGCATCCCATCCCTTTGTCCTTCGAACCCCCAGTTACTGAAATGCCGAAATATTGTGGGCCAGGACTTCACAAATCAAGTGTCTCGTCCCTTCATCCTTCGAACCCCCGGTTTCCGAAATGCCGAAATATTGTGGGTTGGGACTTCACAAGTCAAGCATCCAATCCCTTCGTCCTTCGAACCCATGGTTGACGAAATGCCAAAATGTCCCAGCACCTATTCCTTCGAGTTTTCGTGTTTCGCAAAATCAGAATGCAAGGGATATCTCGGCACCTTGGAATCCCTGGTTGCCGAAATGCTGAAATGTCGAAATGTAGAAACGCCAAAACACCTTGGTGTTCGATCAACGACTCACAATAATCCCTGGGATCTATGGTCCATGTTCGACCTTGCTATTTTTCTATTTCACGATTCAGGGTTTTGGGAGACAAGGACCTCTGTCCTTCCAACTCGCGATACCCAAAATCACGAAATGGACGAACGGTCTAGATCTATTTGAGATCGATCATCACTATTCCTCCTGAGCTTTGGACGTCAAAAATCCCTTTCCGCTAACCGCCTTGCAGCTCCAACTTATCCAACGGCTGGCGGGGTTTCAGCGTTTCTCCTCAAGGACTCTCCACTGTCCGTTCAGATCTTCAGGATCTCCCCTCCTGGATCTACGCAGCGTTAAAGCCTGCGCTTCTCCCTCAAATCGGATGGTCTGCGGGATCTTCCGCCACGATCCAATGCTTGATGGAATTCTTACTCCTGAGATTTTACTCACTTCAGACTTAGAATATTTTCTAATTCTTTGAAGACTCGATCTTCGTTCCTTCCAAGGAATGAGTTCCTGGATCTCGATAACCCTTTCAGAAGCATTAACCCTCCTGAGCTTTGTCTGGTTTAGACTTTGATTTCCCACGCACTCCTTGCATTTGAGGGATTTTTATAACTCAGATCCATGGTATTTCTCACAGAGAAATTCCTCCTGATCTCCTTACATTCCTCTCTGGCTCGATGCACACCTTGCATATCTTCCAATGAAGAGAAACAATTGAAACTAGAAAAACTCATAGTTCCATCCACTTGTTCATGTAAATATAAATGACAGGAAAATGCACACAGTCCACACACCATACATTTGGATCAATTTTCCATTCTTTTATATTCACAAGTGCCCAATGGCTATAGAATACATTCAAAATTACAGTAACTCAAAACACTGAGATCTCCTGCTAACTTGCAGTTCTCTCTTACAACTAATTTCTCTCTGTATTGCAGCTCTCTCTAACTGGGTGTACAAATTTTTACATAACTCAAAAATGTTTCTAGGGTTTCCCCTGGCTACTTGCCTACTCTAAAATTCATCCTACGCTATCTTAGTTCAGTCGCATTCTAGAGCCGAAGTGGAAACTCTTGCTCTGTTTACAATTTCAAAACTTGCCTCAAAGGGTAAAATTTGGCATCAGTTCAAGCGTGCCTCCCAAGGTGGATTTTGACGCTGAGTGGAGGTGGATTCTGAAATCAGTTGTAACTACCCATGTTGAAGTTTTGGAATAAATCTCACGTGTTGAGTGGTCTTGCCTCTGCACGCTTGCCAACGATGCTCTTGCATCATACTCCCCTTGATAAAAATTCATGGACTCCTGCCCATGAGCTCCTCTACTAACTTTCCCTACTTCTGGATAGCAACTTCATTTTCCCAACTGGAATATTCTATTGGGAATCCCTTCCATTTTACCAGATACTCAAAATAAGTCTTCCTCCTAGTCTTCTTGCCAATCCTCTGATCCAAAATCTTCTCCATCTGTAGCTTCTCTACCACAGGCATCTGCTTCTCCTACTAAATATTTCCTTGATATTATGATCCTTCTGTGTCGTCTTTCTTATAAGGGTACAGTTCTGAGACACTGAATATGGGTAAAAAGCCCAAACCATCTGGCAGCTCAATCTCATATGCGTTTGCATCAAACTTCCTCAAGATCTTACAGGGTCCAATCTTTTTCATCTTCAACTTGTTGTATGTTCCCCTAGGAAACATTTCCTTCCTGAGATGTGCTAAAACTTGATCTACCACTTCAAATTGAAGTTTCATGCGATGCTGATCAACTCTGTGCTTGTATTTCTGGTTAGAACTCTGTAATTGTTCTTTGATCCGACTATGGAGTTTCTGCATTTCAGCAGCAAAATCTTCTGCTCCAACACTTTTGATCTCTCCATGTTCCAAATCTCTTAACTCAGACACTCCCCTAGGTTGCATTCCATAGAGTATTTGGAATGGGCTCCTTCCAGTGCTTCTGTTTGGTGAGTCATTGTATGGAAATTCTTCTTGTGGCAGAATCTGATCCCACTGGTTATGGTGTTCAGTAACCAGGCTTCTCAATAAGTTTCCCAAACTTCTATTTACCACCTCAGTCTTCCCATATGTATGAGGGTGATAAGCTGAGTTGAAGGAAAAATATGTCCCCATATTCTTCCAAAATGTCCTCCAAAAGTGACCAAATTTTTTTATGTCTTTGTCTGAGACAATGCTCTTGGGTAGACCGTGAAGTCTCACAACTTCTCTGAAAAACAGATTTGCAACATGTGTTGCATCACTGGTCTTCTGGCATGGGATGAAATGTGTCACCTTTGAAAACCTATCCACCACCAAAAATATGGAATCAAATACCCTTTGTGTTCTTGGCAATCCAAACATGAAATCCATGCTTATTGCATCCCAAGGCCTCTCTGGTATTGGCAATGGTTGATACAATCCAATATTCTATCTTTTCCCCTTTGCATGTTGGTAGATCCTACATCTATTCACAAATTTTATCACCTCTGTTCTCATACCTGGCCAATAGTATGAACTACTCAACTATGCAAATGTTTTGTCATGGCCGAAATGTCCAGCCAATCCTCCACTATGCTTCTCCTTCAGAAGATTGTCCCTCATTGAGCATCTTGGTATGCATAATTGATTTCCTCTGAACAATAATCCTTCATGAACCATATAATATGTCCACTGACTTATATCTCTCAGTAAAGGGATTGTACATGCTTCGTAACCCTCCTTGAAATCTGTATCATCACAATACATATCCTTAAGGTGTTCAAACCCCAAGGTCTCCACTTGGAATTCTTGCAAAATTAAACATCTCCTTCTTAACACATCAAAAACTTTGTTAGTATTCCCAGCAATATGTTTTATGAAAAAAGTAAAATTTTTCATAAATTCAACCCATTTTGCATGCCTTTGATTCAATTTTTCTTGTTGGGTTATGAATTGTAAAGCTTGGTTATCACTGTACAAGACAAAATCTTGCGGGACAAGATAATGCCTCCAATTCTTCAATGCTTGAATTATGGCATAGAACTCCTTGTCATATGTGGAGTGTTTCCTCTTAGTCTCATTCAGCTTCTCACTGAAATAGGAAACAGGTCAATTGTCCTGACTCAGAACTGCTCCTATTGCAACTCCACTTGCATCACATCTTACCTAAAATGTCTTCCCAAAATTCGGCAAGATCAAAATTGGTCATTCTGTTATCTTCTCCTTTAGTATATTGAAGCTCCTTTCAGCCTCCTCTGTCCATTTAAAAGACTTGTGCCGCTTCTTCACTGTATCCATCATTGGTGCACAAATTCCACTGAAGCCTCTAATGAACTTTCTCTAGAAAATTGCTAAACCATGAAAGCTCCTTACTTCGAACATGCTCATTGGTGACGACCATTCCCTAATTTCTTTCACCTTTTCTGGATCCATCTTCAATTCATTCAAAGATATCACAAAACCAAAGTAAATGAGCTCTTTCTTCACAAAAGAGGACTTCTTCAAATTGATCAACAACTTCTCCTATTGTAGCCTCCTCATTACTAGCATTAGGTGCCTCAAATGCTCCTCTTTAGTCTTGCTAAAAATCAATATATCATCCATATATACAACCACGAACTTACCAATGAAATATTTTAGAATTTCATTCATCAGCCTCATAAAAGTGCTTGGGGCATTCGTTAAGCCAAATGGCATAACCAGCCACTCATACAGACCTTCATTTGTCTTAAAGGCTGTTTTCCATTCATCACCTTCTCTCATCCTGATTTGGTGATATCCACTTTTCAGATCTATCTTGGAAAAGAAATTTTCTTCACTTAAGAAATCCATTAAGTCATCCATTCTTGGTAAAGGAAATTTGTACTTGATGGTGATCTTGTTGATGGCTCTTGAGTCTATGCACATTCTCCATCCTCCATCTTTCTTTGGGCTTAACACAGTTGGTACTGTACATGGGCTCAAGCTTTCTCTGACTAAACCCTTATCCAACAACTCTTGGACTTGGTTCCTCACCTCCTCATTCTCTCGAGGTGTTAATCTGTACGCTGCTTTGTTTGGCAGGCTTGTTGCTGGTATCAAGTCGATATGATGACTGATACTCCTGATGGGCGGCAATGAGTTTGGCAGCTCATCCACCACTATATCAACAAAATTATCCAGCAGCTCCTGAACTTCTTCAGGTAAATCATCCACTGATGTACTCGTAAGGATGACTCTAGGCTTCCTCACCATAATGAAATGCATCTCCTATTCTTCCTTGACTTCTTTCAGGAGTTCCTTCCCACTCATGAGAAGTATGCTCGTGTTGGCTTCCTCCTTCGCTCTCTTCTCCTCCATTGGCAGCAACATATGCGTCCTACCATTCTTCTCCAATGTATATGTATTCTTCCTTCCATCATGAATGACATTTATGTCAAATTTCCATGGTCTTCCCAACAAAATGTGGCATATGTCCATGGGAATTACATCACATATGATTTCATCTTTATATCCTCCTATTTTAATTTCAACCAGGCATTGTTTAGCGATCATTACTTGGTGTCCTTTTTGCAACCATGATACTTTGTATGGCCTTGGATGTGCAGTTGTCTTCAGCTCCAATTTCTCCACCATATTTGTGGATACTAGGTTGTCATTACTCCCACTGTCAATGATCACCTTGCATACTTTATCCTTAGTCTTGCAAGTTGTCCTGAAGAGACTATTTCTCTGCACTAGTTTTTCAATTTTTGCCTCTGGTTTTAAGAGAACTTTTCTCAACATCAGGGATGCTCCATCCTCTGCTCCTTCTTATTAAACATCTCTTCATTGTGCTTCTGAAATGTGATCTTCTCCTCCTTACTTCTTCTTCTCGAGACATTCCCAAGACATGTGCCCTATCTTTCCACAGTTATAGCACCTTACTCCTCCTCTGCCTCTTCCTCTAGAAGAGTTTCTTCCACCACTCTGTCTCCCTCGTGAACTTCCTCCTCATTCTGAGTGATTGTGTGGTTTCTCAGCCTCGTACTTAGACTGATGTGATCTATCACGGTTAAATCCCTTTCTTTTTCTTGGGACCGAGTCTTTACCTCTTCCTCGCTGGTTCTATTTTTTGGCCAGCTTCCCCTCTGCCTCAAGCGTAAATTGATAAGCATATTCCATAGTCCTCACTGAGATCATGCTAAGATCGTCCTAGATTTCATATCTCAAGCCATTTATATATCTGGTGACTCTTTCTTCCTCTCTCTTCCTTTGTCTAGTTCTAATGTTCAGCTGGTAGAACTCCTTAGTGTACTCCTTGACTGTCATCCCTTTCTGTAGCTTCCTGAACAGATTGATCTGGTAGTCTTTGGGTATGAAATTAGCCTTCAGTTTGGCTACCATCCTGTCCCAACTCTTTATCCTCTATTTTCCTTTACTTCTCCTCTCAGCCTGCAGTTCATCCCACCACAATGTTGCATGCCCTTTTAGCATGGTGACTGCCTACTTCACCTTCTTCTCCTCATCGACATCTTCATAGTTGAAGTGTTTTTCCATGGACCTTATCCAGTCCAACAGTTCTTCAACATCTAGATTTCCCTCATACATGGGGACCTCTATCTTAGCTCTGCCTCCTAATCTGGCAACTAATCTCAACAAATGTTCTTCTGTAGCATCCTCTCCTGTAGCTTCTTCAACCTCAACCTCTTCACTTTCTGCATCACTGACATCCCCAATGTCAGGTGGTCTTCTTTGTGTTGCTTCCATTGTTTCCAATAAGGTGCAAAGCTCTCGCATATCCCTCTCTATAGCACGGTTGGCTAAAGGCGACTCTCGTATTCTTGGCGACATTATGTTGACTATCTGTCACACACAGAGTACAGCTCCAAGTTCTCTATCTCCTTCTTTTCCTCCTTCACTTGAAGTCTACAGATGAAAAACTTAGGCTCTAATACCACCTGATGCAGACCCTCGATCCCTCTTAAGAGTTGCGCGACCTCCCAGTTAGGATCTTCTGATTCTGAAGCTGAAATGGCTCTTCTGGTTCCAAAATGGAATCCTTCGAACGAGCACACAGGTCCCCCCACAAATGCTCAGTTGGCTTTTCCAAGTGCCAAGCGTGAGCTCCCACAGCACACAACCAAGAGCCGTGACCTTGTGCTAAGCCAAAAAGGGCGATTATTGTGGACCGAAACTGCACAAGTCAAGCATCCCGTCCCTTTGTCCTTCGAATCCCCGGTCGCTGAAATGCCAAAATATCATGGATCTGGACTTCAAAAGTCAAGCATCCCGTCCCTTCGTCCTTCGAACCCCCAGTTGCCGAAATGCCGAAATATCGTGGGTCGGGACTTCACAAGTCAAGAATCCTGTCCCTTCGTCCTTCAAACCCCCGGTTACCGAAATGTCGAAATATTGTGGGACGAGACTTCACAAGTCAAGAATCCTGTCCCTTCATCCTTCGAACCCCTGGTTACCGAAATGACGAAATGTCCCAGCACCTATTCCTTCAGGTTTTCGCATTTCGTGAAATTAGAATGTAAGGGATATCTCTGCTCCTTGGAATCCCCAGTTGCCGAAATGCCAAAATGCCGAAATGCCAAAACGCTGAAATGCCTTGGTGTTCGATCAATGACTCACAATAATCCCTGGGATCTACGATCTATGTTTGACCTCGCTATTTCACTATTTCATGATTTGGGGTTTTGGGAGACAAGGACCTCTGTCCTTCCAAATCGCGATACCCAAAATCATGAAATGGACCAATGGTCCAGATCTATTTGAGATCGATGGTCACTATTCCTCCTGAGATTTGGACATCAAAAATCTCTCACCGCTAACCTCCTCGCAGCTCCACCTTATCCAACAGTTGGAGGGGTTTCAGTGTTTCTCCTCAAGGAATCTCCACCATCCATTCAGATCTTTAGGATCTTCCCTTCTGGATCTATGCAGCGTTAAAGCCTTCGCTTCTCCCTCAAATCAGACAATCTGCGGGATATTCCGCCATGATCCAATGCTCGACGACGTTCTTCCTCCTAAGCTTTTACTCACTTTAGACTTAGAATATTTTCTAAGTCTTTGAAGACTCGGTCTTCATTCCTTCCAGGGAATGAGTTCCTGGATCTCGATAACCCTTTCTGAAGCATTATCCCTCTTGAGCTTTGTCTGGTTCAGAATTCGATTTCTCGCACACTCCTTGCATTTGAGGGATTTTGATAACTCAGATCCATGGTATTTCTCACAGATAAATTCCTCCTGATCTCCTTACGTTCCTCTCTGTCTTGATGCACACCTTGCAGAGCTTCCAATGAAGAGAAATAATTGAAACTGGAAAAACTCACAGTTCCATCCACTTGTTCATGTAAACATAAATGACAGGAAAATGCACACAATCCACACACCATACATTTGGATCAATTTTCCATTCTTTTATATTCACAAGTGCCCAATGGCTACAGAATACATTCAAAATTACAGTAACTCAAAACACTGAGATCTCCTGCTAACTCACAGTTCTCTCTTACAACTAATTTCTCTCTGTATTGTAGCTCTTTCTAACTGGGTGTACAAACTTCTACATAACTCAAAAATGTTTCTAGGGTTTCCCCTGGATACTTGCCTACTCTAAAATTCATCCTACGCTATCTTACTTTAGTCACATTCCAGATCCAAAGTGGAAACTTCTGCTTTGTTTACAATTTCAAAACTTGCCTCAAAGGGTAAAGTTCGGCACCGGTTCAAGCATGCCTCCAAAGGTGAATTCCGACGCTGAGTGGAGGCGGATTCCGAAATCAGTTGTAACTGCCCATGTTGAATTTCTAGAAGAAATCTCACGTGTTGAGTGGTCCTGCCTTTGTGCGCTTTCCAAAAATGCTCCTGCATCACCACTCATGCTACAAATCATTGTAGAGCGCTGGATGCAGTTGCAGATGGATTGGATCGAACATCATTCAGGGTGAATAAAACCCTTCAAGGATCGAGAAGAGGCTGAGGAGGTGGGGCCAGATGATACTTCAGAGAAGGAAAAACTGGTGTAAGAGGACCAAGTAGATGATACAACTATGATGAGCAAGGTCACATGGCTAGTTATTTTCCTCAACCGAGATGACCATGGTGCTCTCACTATAGAACCAATGGACACACAACTGAAGACTGACCAGAGCTAACTGAGGAATGGGAATATCATGCATGTTAATGAGGAGCCAACTTTATTGGCTCAGACATAAAGATGGAATTCAAGGGACAACTACCCAAGATTAATATCATTACCCGCAAAGGAGAAAAGACTGGTGAATATGCTGATAATCTACCTAAGATCCAGAAAGAAGCGCCCAAGGAGGACAGGTATGACCCTCTAAAACAAAATCTATTATTTAAATATGAAATAGAAGTATTCCAGAGTATACCTGGCCCTGAAACAGAAGAAAACCCCCCTCATCCCACCATTTATCCTAAGATTTCACAATTGCCTACCTCACCCTTGTACCTCGAAACCCCGTAATCCTGATGAGACAACCTGAGTAGTTACAAAATGTAGTCAAACTTTGTTTTCAGTTATTTTCACATATTCTTGGGAATGACCAGCTGATAGAAAAGTTGCACGATGCCCTGTATCTAGTCATAGGAATGGAATAATCCTCAGAATCTATAATAATGACTAATCTTCCTGAGAATAACACTCAGAGAGTGCAAAGAAGGAAAACATAGACTAGGAAAGAGTTTAGACTAGCAACCCAGCTAGACGAGTTTGAGAATAAGAATGTTATGTTAGATCTACGATATGATGTTAACATATTTCCTAAAAAGACTTGGGAAGATTTAGGGAAACCCCAATTGACATATTCCCCAATCCAATTGAGAATGGCTAATCAATATTGTATTTTCCCAATAGGAAGGCTGGAGAATGTGGAGATAGATGTTGTGGGAGTAAAAACTGTAGCTGACTTTGAGGTGATCAAAATCATGGGGGATAAGGACCCTTATCCTGCACTACTTGGTATTTATTGGGCTTATGATAAATATGTTGTTATTGACTTGAAGAGGGATACTATGAAATTTGAAGAAGATGAAATAAAAGTAGTTCAACCCTTGGATCCATATGTAGGCCCTTGATACATGGAGCCAATGGAAAACAATATGGAAGGAGAGGATCTAGATCATTTATACACCATAGAAACAAGAACGAGAGGAGACTACATCAATCCTACGACTGATGGATCAGTAAGTTGGAGGAGCATAAAATCGACGGATGGAAACTCAGAACTAGCATTTGAAATTTGACAACAAGGTGCATATGAAATATTTTCAATATGATGCGCAACTGTCAAAGAAACGAGATGGGTTGGAACCTAAGTTAGAGAACATTCGACATGCAATGTTACCTCAGACCTTGGTAATTTTATGGTTAGCATGGAAGAAAAGATAGCACAATATCAAAGGATCTTAGTTTTGTACTTAGCCCTGGAAGACATCCCTGCTAGGTGGTGGGTTAGTCACAAAGAAGTAATTAGGAACTGGGAGGATGTGAAGCATGCTATCCAATGTAGATTTCAAGATAAGGAGAAACTAAAATAAGAGATGCAGATGGATTTTCAAGTTGCGCAACTATTCAATGGACAGTTTGATCCTAAAGCACATATCGATCAATGCGTAAGATAGTGGAAAGTTGCGGAAGTACCATCTCACCTGTGGGTTCAAGTGTTTCCCCATTCACTAGGTCTGATCTTGAAATCCTGGTACATCCATGAAGAGACCAGAAGGTAGACAAGCAGTTGGAAAACTTTAGCAGACCAAATTTGCAAGGACTTCTCTTTTACAAGTAAGTACCCTGAGCTTAAGATAGTTCTGCAAAGAATTAAAGAATTGCTTTTTACCGATGTTTGTAAACAGAAATCAGACCCAGTGGTATGTGCCAATCATAGTTAAGAACTTCAGTATAACCTTCTCTTATACATGGACACGACACCCATAGAATGCTATAAAATCGAGAAGGATTTGGAAAACCTTGATGATTTAGAAGAAATGAGAAATTTAGCCATTAAAGAAACAAAAGGAAGTAGAGAAATCCAGAACACGTTGCCCAGTCAAACTGATAGCTCTTATAACCATCCATTGAAGTTGTGAAAATTCAACATAGGAACTATCGAGCAACCCAAGATAGATTTCATAGGAGATTACTGGGATGAGAAAAATAGCCAGGAAATACATAGCCTGTTGCGGGAGTATGAGGACTTATTCCCAAAGACATTCTTGGAGCTAAAAGGGATAAAAGGAGCTATGGGAGAGATGAAAATTGAATTAAAACCGGGATCAAAACCTGTAAGGAATATATCATATCATCTTAACCCCAGGGTGAAAGAGAAGGTTAAGAGGGAAATAAAAAAGATGCTTGAGGCCAGACTGTAATATACCAGATATAAAAAGTATGCAGAATAGAAATAAAATTATAGAAATGGTAGAATAATAGTAATATAACCAGCATAATCTCCACAATAACACAAAAATGATATAAGAACAACAACAAAAATAACACTTTGATTTAGAAAGCAATGTTCATGGGCCTCTTCGAGGGGGCAACCTCCAGTTGAGCAGTGCTCTAGTACAATAATCTCTAAGCTAGGGTTTTCATACCCTTGACCCTTATTTACACTAAATATGTCTATCAAGAGAAGCATCTAGAGGAAGATCCTTCTAGAAGTGGAAACTTCTATTAGGTCTTCTTACATCTGCCTTATTCTATTTTATTGAAAGGCCTTATTAATATTGACCTTTATTACATCTGAATATATTGATCTACCTATGTGTGGGTTAGAACCCTAACATGTCCACCCCCTTAAAAACAGCCTTGTCCTCAAGGCTTGAGATGTGGAAACTGTTGCAGAATGGTAGCTGGTTCCCAAGTGGCATATGCTGGAGTTGTATCTTTCCACTGGACTAGCACTTCCTTGATGGTTCACTGACATAGGTGATGCTCACGCTGGTCCAAAACTGCTTCTGGCTATAGCCAAATGGATCCTTCTTCAGCTAACTTGGGAAGGTTGGTTTGAATTTGGCGCCTAGTTCCAATCACCTTCTTTAAGCATGAAACATGAAAAATAGGATGTAGCTTTGACTGACTGGGCAGAGCTAACTAATAGTTGACTTGTCCCACATGCTTGAGAACTGTATAAGTACCATAAAATTTGGGCTTTAGCTTCTGACATTGCTCGACCTTGAGGGAATTTTTCTTGTATGGTTGCAGTCGTAGAAACACCTGATCCCCTTCTTCAAATTGATGTTTAGAGAGACCTTGATCTTCTTGTTGCTTCATGCGATTCTGTTCCATGACCAAGTTCTCTTTAAGAGTACAAATAATATCCTCTCGAACTGTAAGTGTTTGGTCAACCGCCTGGACCTTCAAGGTACCCAATAATTATGAGAGAACTGAAGGGGTCTTCTATCCATATGCCTCTTCAAAAGGAGTCATGCGTGTAGCTGTATGGTAGGAAGTGTTGTACCACCATTCAGCTAGGGGTAGCCATTGAGCCCAATGATTTTGCTTTTCAGAGGCAAAACACCTTAGATATGTTTCCAAACACTTGTTGAAAACTTCTGTTTGACCATCAGTCTGGGGATGATAAGCTATGCTTAGATGCAATTGGGTTCCCTATAGCTTAAACAGTTCTTGCCAAAAATTGCTTGTGAAAGTTGGGTCACGATCATAAACAATAGAGTGCAGCATGCCATGAAGCTTGAAGACCTGGTCCATCAAAATTTGAGCCACTGTGGATGCAGTAAATGGGTGTTGAAGAGAACATAAATGAGCATACTTGGAAAGGTGATCCAAAATCACCATTATGACTGATTTATTTCCTGATTTGGGTAAGCCGGTAATAAATTCCATAGAGATATCCTTCCAAATAGCAGGTGGAATCGGAAGCGGTTGTAGTGTGCCTAGAGATTTGACTGTTTCTCCCTTGTTGCGATGACACACCTCACATTCAACGAAAAAATTATGGATGTCCTGTTTCATACCATCCCAGAAGAAAGAATGTTTGACCCTGTCATATGTTTTGGTGAACCCGGAGTGCCCCGCGGGTGTAGCATGAAGCTCAGAAAGTACTGTGGATTTAAGCTTTGATTGTTTAATTAAATATAAATGACCTTTGTATAGAAGCTCATCCTAGAGACAAGAGTACCTCGGGGGAGCTGGAGCATTGGTCTGCAATTGCTGGATAAGATGTGAACTTTTGGGATCTTGTATCCATTCCTGGAACACAACTTGGAGCCAATCTGGTACAATGAAGGAAAGAGAAAAAAGGGATCCTTCTTCTTCATATTTTCGAGACAGTGCATCTGCCACCACATTGTCTTTGCCCTTCTTGTAAATTATCTCATAATCATATCCAAAGAGCTCAGTCACCCATTTTTGTTGCTCCAGGGAGGAAATGCGTTGTTCCAGAAAGTACTTGAGGCTTTGATGATCTGTCTTAATTTGGAAATGTTGCCCCAAGAGATAAGGGTGCCACAGATCAACAGCATGTAGAATAGCCAACATTTCCTTTTCATAGATGGGTTTGCCCAGATTCCTTTTAGATAGTTTCCTACTGGTGAAGGCCAAAGGTCGACCCTCTTGCATAAGGACAACAACGATTCCTTTCCCTAAGGCATCACATTCCAACACAAAGGTCTTTGTGAAATCAGGAAGGGCTAGAACCAGAGTGGTGCACATGGCCATCTTCAAGGTTTGAAAAGCTTGAGCAGTGGTTGGAGTCCAAGTGAGAAAGTTCTTTTTGAGGAGAGTCTTTAGAGGTGTTGCAATCTTGCCATAATTCTTAACAAACTTGTGATAATACCCTGTTAAGCCCAGAAAACCACACAAGCTTTTGAGAGTATTTGGGTGCATCCAATCTTGCATAGCTTCAATATTTTTCGGATCCACCCTGACGCCATCCTTGCCAACCAGATGATCCAAGTATTCTACTTTTGAGGCACCAAAAGAACATTTAGAATGTTTCAGGAAAAGTTTGTGCTGAGAGAGTAGATGGAGAACTCAATCCACATGAGTAAGATGGTCTGTCCAGGTTTTTCTATAGATTAGGATATCATCAAAGAAAACTAATACAAAATGTCAGAGAAAAGGATGGAAGACATGATTCATGAGGCTTTGGAAGGTGGAGGGGGCATTACACAAGCCAAAGGGCATGACCAAAAACTCATAGTGGCCCTCATGATTTCGAAAGGCCATCTTGGGAATGTCTTCTTCCTTCATATGTATCTAGTGATAGCCCGAGTGAAGATCATGTTTAGTAAAGAATTGGGTGCCACTCAATTCATCCAGGAGGTCATCACTGACAAGAATGGGAAATTTGTCTTTAATGGTCAGTTTCTTGAGGGCACAAAAGTCATGACACATTCTCCAAGAACCTTCTTTCTTCATGACCATGACTACATGAGAAGAGTAAGGGCTTGTACTAGGGCGGATAACGCCTGCAGTAAGGAGTTCCTGGACCATTTTCTCAATTTCATTTTTTTGTGAAAAGGGGTGGCGATACAGATGGATATTGGGAGGAAGGCTTCCGGGTACACGGGGAATGGAATGATCATGAACACCGTGGGAAGGAGAGAGTCCTTGGGGACTGGAAAATACCATTTGGTTTTTAGAAAGGAGGGCTTGGAGGTCTTTTAGCACTGGGGGTGTATCTGTTGCTTGTATGGCGTGGAGTTGGGAAATGACACTAGAATGACCTTTTTTGAGCAGTGTTTCCATGCGATGGGAACTAACGACCTTAGGTGAACCAGCTGTGATGCCTTGGAATTTATATTGGTGGCCTTCCTAGTTGGATTTCATGGTTAATTCCTTAAAATCCATGAGAATGGGGCCCAAAGTCATTAGCTACTCTGCACCCAACACAATGTCACAACTACCCATGTCGATGGAAAACATATGGGATTTTAGGTGGTAGTCATCGATTTGGAGACACAAATTTTCATAGCTCCCTCCACATTTCATGGAACCACCATTGGCAATCATGATTTGGAAATTGTTGATGGCATGGATGTAGCAATTAGTTTCTTGGGCAATGCAGCGATGAATAAAATTATGGGTGCTTCCACTATCAACCATAATGATGACCTTATGATGCTTGATGTAACCGATTAACTTGAGGGTTTGTGGTGTGGAGAAGCTAGTGAGAGCATTGAGGGAAATGATCGGTTCCACTTCGGGAGGGTCTGAGGGAGGGGTTATGTCAATGATTTTGGGTGACTCAGGCATAAGGGGAGTTTCAACATCCTCTTCCGAAATATCCTCAGAGATGGCCATAAAAATATTTTGTTCCTTACACTTGTGGCTCAGGAAGTATTTGCCATCACAATTATAACAAAGGCCTTTGAGTTGGTGTTCAGCCATTTAAGCCCTAGTCAATTTTTGGATATTTAATGGGGTGGAGGGAGTAGTGGGATTTACAGATTTAGGGTGAGGGATAAAGGAGGGTTTACGGTTTTGATAGGATACAACCTGTTGTGCTTCTTTAGCTTTTTTAGTAGCCTCCACCCAACTCGAAGGTTGAGCCATGAGGACATGGGCTCGAATCTCCTCCTTGAGGCCACTGATAAAACACTCTCGAAAGAAAGCATCAGTCATGCCCTCTGTTCGAAAATACAGGCGCTCAAAGGAAGCTATGAAGTGTTTTGTTGTTCTTGATTGTTTCAACTTTGTCAAACGACCCAAATGGTTGGTGTCAGTGTCAAAGCGTTCATAAAGCTCAATCACAAATTAGGTCCAAGCAATATACCCTTGACGGGAAGTTTTTCTCCATTGCCACCATTGCCAAGGTTCTTGATATAGATGGAGAACACCATACTAGAGTTTGGCCAAGTCATCTGTAATGCCATATAAAGATAAATAATGTTCCATTTGGGTGACCCAACCAGTGGGGTCCGAGCCATCAAATTTGGTCACATCCACCCACATAAGGCATAGTTCACGTTGAAAGTGATGGGGATGAAAGGTATGGGAATGGGAGGAATGTTCACCTTTAGCCTTTGGAGGTGTATCAGAGAAAGGTTCATCTATAGGGATCTTCAGTTTGCTGTAGAGTGATGCAAAGACAGATTCAAGCTGGGTGGTCAGTTCTTGTTTGACTTCCTCCATTGAGGATTGCAGGGTTGTATTTATGGTTGTATTGATGGATGAATTGATGAAGGAAACAGTAGAACTGAGTTGTTTCACTTATTTTTGGGTCTCGAGGAAACCAAATTGCAAGGTGTTGAAGCGATCTTCCAGGTCTTGGCTAAAGGTATGGGCCATGAGGATGGGTGAACTGAAAAGGGGTGGGCGGGGTAAATTTTTTTACTGAAAAATGATATGGATGAATGTGATAAGGGAGAAGAGATGAATCCAATGGAATAGGTCTCAAATAATGGTGAAAAACTTTCGGTCGAGTCTGAAGAATACTGCAGTGATGAAATCCCCAAATTCTTAACTAGAAAGAAATGTGTATTTACTTGGCAACCCGAACACAGTTGTGCGGCAATAGATCTTGTCTATTTTAATTTCTTTATGTTTCCATCCCCCAAAGGTTAGGTATTCAAGGTTAGGTTTGCCTTGTGCTATAGCTCTCTGATATACATGCAGGGTCCAATAGTAGTACTCGGCCCAATATCTCAGGGCACTAACTAAGGAGGATAGACCGTACCCTTAGCTGTACTACCCGACTACCCAGGTACTAGAGAGTATCTTCCCGAGTGATGTTCTCGATGGCACTATAGMAGTCAAGTGACTGATCGGTTTATCTAAAGAGGGATTTCAGGAAATCTAGGTCGATCTGTACACAGGTGYTGTCTGATGCGCTACCACTCGAAGGGGTACCAATAGGGGTTACAAGGGTGGCCAACAGATGTGCGCTTAAGAACCACTTGTATTTCCTGCATGTATGAATCCCTCAACCATGGGTTTATGCACGTAACAAAAGATCTTTGTGGCTTAAAGATGTCGAAATACGTCTCTACCCTGGAAAAAAAATTTCCCACAATTTCTGCCAAGGAAAGTGCTCTGATACCACTTGTAATATACCATATATAAAAGTATGCAGAACATAAATAAAATGATAGAAATGGAAGAATAATAGTAATATAACCAGCATAATCTCCACAATAACACAGAAATAATATAAGAACAACAATAGAAATAACACTTTGATTCAGAAAGCAATGTTCACGGGCCTCTTCAAGGGGGAAACCTCCAGTTGAGCAGCGCTCTGTTACAATAATCTCCAAGATAGGGTTTTCATACCCTCGACCTTTATTTATACTAAATATGTCTATGAAGAGAAACATCTAGAGGAAGATCCTTCTAGAAGCGGAAGCTTCTATTAGGTCTTCTTACATTCACCTTATTCTATTTTATTGAAAGGCCTTATTAATATTGACCTTTATTACATCTGAATATATTGATCTACCTATGTGCAAGTTAGGACCCTAAGACAGACTTATTTTTCTAGTTGAAGAAGCAGAGTGGGTTAGTCCCATAGTCATCCATAGCAACAAAGGTACAAAGGACATTAGGGTATGTGTAGACTACAAAAGACTTAATTATGCCTATGTGCATGAACCTTTTCCCACACCTTTTACTGACGAGGTGCTAGAAAAGGTTGTGGGGAAAGAGTCTTATTTACGGATGGAGTTTTGGGGTATCACCAAGTGGGAATTACCAAAGAAGACAAAAAGAAGACCACATTCATATCAAAATGGGGGTCATTTTCATATAATGTGATTCCCTTAGGTCTAAAGAATGCCCATGCAATTTTTTCCTGGATTGTAATAGCACCCTTTCAAGAATTTATGCACAAATTTATAGAAGTTTATATGGATGACTGGACAATGTACAGTCTTCTGAAAGAATATGTAGCACTACTATGATTGATGTTTGATCGATGTAGGGAACTATAGATATCTTTAAACCTTAAAAATTGTATCTTTTGTGTGCCACATGGCAATATATTAGGCCACATAGTATGCCGAGTAGGAGTGCTGGTAAACCCAACTAAAGTTGTGGTCATTTTGAATATGCCACCACCTACGAGTGCCAAAAAATTGCACTCAACGCTGGGACACACATGGTACTATCGCAAGTTCAATAGAAGGTCTGTGAACATTACTACACCCATGGAAAATATACTAAAGAAGTCTGAATTGTTCCAGTGGACACCAGAGTGTGATTGAGCGTTTGACATCCTGAAGGAGAAGCTCAACACAACACCTATTTTTATATTTCCAAATTGGGAAAAGGAATTTCATGTTCACGTGGATGCATCAGGTATTGCCCTGGGAGCCATCTTAGTGAAACCAGGAGATGGAAATACGGATCATCCCATCTATTTTGATAGCAGGAAGCTATAACAAGATTAACACAACTATACAACCATAGAAAGGGAGGGCTTGGCTATGATTTATTCTCTACATAAGTTTATACATTATTTGTTAGGCTCTCATTTTAATTTTTTTACTGATCATTTTGCGTTAAAATATCTAGTTAACAAGCATGTCTTGGAAGGAATAATTTGTTGATGGTTGTTACTATTTCAAGAATTTTCATTTGAGGTGATCATCAAAACTGGAAGATGCAATGTGGGTCTTGATCACTTTTCCATATTGGAGTCAAGGGAGAGTTGTGGGGCAATTGAAGATCAACTCCCATATGTAGACCTATTCTGAATTAAGGCCATACCAGACCAACTAGAAGACACAGTAGTTTTCCTGAGTACAGGGGACTTCCCAGAAATGTACTCCACAACTTAGAAACTCCATATGGTTGTTTGAGCAGTGGACTATCAATTGATTGCAAGGAAATTGTATAAGTTGGGCTTATACAGTATCCTTAGGAGGTGCATTTTGGACCATGAAAGACAAGACATCCTGTGGGAGTGCCATAGTGGAGTTGCAGGAGGCCATGTCAGAGGAAAGGCCACTGCGCAGAAAGTTCTCTAAGATGGATTATGGTGGGACACACTCTTCAAAGATGCAAAGGAGTATGCTAGATCTTGCGATGGTTTTCAGAGAGTAGGTAAGCCATCACGACGAGACAAATTGCCTCTTTATCTAGTTCGATCTCTACAAGCATTTGAGAAGTGGGTGGTTGATTTTATTGGACCGATCAACCCCATGACTAAGCACTCAAAGGCTAGGTATATTATCACTGCAACCAATTACTTGACACGATGGGCTAAGGAAACAATTGTTCAGGATTGCTCGATCGATACCGTTGCCAGGTTTATCTTTGAAAACATTATCACTTGGTTTGGATGTCCTAGTAGTCTGACTAATGATGAGGGTCATAATTTTATCAGTACTACAATAGAAAAGATCACGACAGATTTTCTAATCCAACATCATAAAATAAACCCCTACCATACACAAGCCAATGGCATAGTGGAGGTGTTTAATAAAATTATGGAAAGAGGTTTGACGAAGTTTTGTTGCGCAAACAGGGAATATTGGTATGACAGAGTCCCAACAATTTTGTGGGTTTATAGGACGACCATGAAGAAACTTCACAAGTATACTCCATTTCATCTATTCTATGGGAAAGAAGTCATGGTACATGTAGTACTCATTACTCCTAGTCTCTACATTTCACAAGTTACACATATGTCAAAGAATGAATCAGTTGCACAGAGAGTTATGGAGTTGCATGAACTTGATGAGACCAGGTTTTTAGCAGAATTTCATCAAACAATTGAGAAATCTAGGCAGAAGGCCTGTCACGACAGACATATTAAGGCCAAAACATTTGTGCAAGGAGATAAGGTTCTACTTTATGACATTCTATACTAGAAACATCCAGGCAAGTTGTGCATGCATTGGTTGGGTCCATTTATAGTTGCGTAGATCCGACACTCTGGCTCAGTCATACTAGCACAACTAGATGGTATACTTCAGCCAAGGTGGGTGAATGGAGCTCTCCTGAAACCCTATATTTCTCAGGACTAAGCTAAATAACTATTTCTCCAGTCCAAAGGAGAAAGTACAGTATTTAGATTTGAATTTCTTTAATTTCTTTAAATTCAGTTAATAAAGTCGGAGTGTGCATTGTTGCGCCGTGACATGTATTTCTCTTTTCTTTTAGTCTAAGCATTAATTTGGTGCAAAAATGATTACTCAATAACATAGGATTAGAAGATCCACGATTACATTAAGTGTAGTCATTAAATATGACAAGGACCCCATTGTGGTCAGAGAAAGAGAGTATTTGAACTGAATCTCAGTCCATGTGCCACACGCACCCTGTCCAATCGTAGCCTTTATGATCGCTACAGTAACCCATCTGAAATTTTGTTAAGTGATAAAGACATGATATGAGAATATTCCATCAATATTCACGCTAGGATTCTCAATCATTCAAACAGCAAGGCCTGAGTTTGGCCACGTCCCTGTCCAACTTGTTCAGTAAAAGCCAGAATCCCCCGATAGATTTACCTCATTAATAGTCTCGTTAGACAACTCAGCTCGAGATTGTGTCTATAGGATTAATCATGAGTGGCATTAGGAGTAATGACAGAACCCACCAGCTAGCTTGAGTATAAGTATGGGTGAACTTAGCATAAGACTTATTGTTTTCTATTTTGTGTCTTGAAATTTTTGAATTGTCATAACGCTTGCAAAATTCCCTCAGTTGTGACCTCAAAGCCCAATATAGTAGGTCTAAGTATTTTAGTAGTCTATAGAAATGATTCCAAGAGATACATGAAGCTAGAGTTCAGTCTCCAAAGGCATCGTTCCATATGAGCCGTGTGATCCCTGGGTTGAGGTCGTGGGTGACCTCAAAGGTAAGGTCGAGCAAGTGAAGCTCCTTGACCTCGACCTGACAGATCATGTATTATTCCCACATATGAACATTGACGTGTTCTGGGATGTGGATCTAGATGATATGGGAGGGATGCAGTTCATGTCAAAGCTGGAGTTTATCAACCTCTTCAACTCCAACATTATGAATCTTTGAGACTTTCCAGTTTTTGACACTATTGGTGAGGTTGTGTGGTGTACTAAGTTCCTCATCATCCAGGTGCATGAAAGGAGCTTATGGCTCAATCGACAGTATCTGATTCATGCATAGGATATCCATCAACTCATGGGCCTATCCCTCAAAGGAAAGGATGTATCGAAAGGGTTCCAAGGCCCCAGTAAGCATGGGAAGAAAAAGGGATAACCTAGTATGTATGAAATATTTCATACACAGAGAGGGAGACACACAACCAAGATTTCCCCATTTTACTAGAGACGGTTAGGACAACTTTCTATGTGATTTATATAAAGCTAATCCAGTCCTATTACAAGGGTGAGTGCACATTGGATGCCTTGTCAATGGTGAATTTTTGTGCCAATGGAGCAGTATTCAATTGGTGTAGCTATCTGCTGGAAGAACTCATGGTAGCGTGTGAGAAGGCTCATGAGAAGGGTGAAACCTTCACCGATGGATACTTTCTCATTGCATTCTCCATGATGAAATGGATGCCACCCTAAGTAATACCACTATCCCCTTTTGATAAGGGATGATTAGCAAATATTTTTTAGCCCTGACACTCAAGGGAAGATTCATAGAACACAACATTTAACAATGCAATGTTCTCGAAGTGGTACAACCGGCTACTAGATGCAACTCAGAGGTTGTGCGTACCACAAGAGATGCTTAACTTGATAATGAGGAACATTTCATTTGGGTTGAATCACCACCACACATTTGTTTGGTCCAGGCATGTAAAAAATGAAGAATTATACTCTCGGATGCTGCCATTCTATCTAGACAAGGAGGCCTTTGAAAAGGAATTAATGTCATGAATAGGAGTGAAATGCAACCCACGTAAGTTGGGGATGCACTACTTCCTACTTGCAGAGATCCTAAAGAAAAAGGGACACGAAGTAGGCATAGGGCCGAGCTCGGGCCTAGAGGAGAAAATGCAAAATGTCTCGATGCATATAGACTCAGAATAGGAAGAGGAGACACAACCTTTGGAACGTAAGAAGAGGACATTTCCCATGTTTCTGCTGCTTCTAGAGCAAGCTATACTCCCAGTTAAATATTTAAATGAAATCCTCAATGTTTCTTTCATTAGAGATCCCCTAGTTAAGAAACCCAGGACAAGGCTCTCTCTAGTGAAGATTTTGAATCCTTAGCCAATGTCATCGACCATACCTCGTACTCAAGCAACCACTCGAGTGACCCAAATGGTCATTTACATCCAGGATGACCTCGAACCAGATACCACTGCATCCACCACCATAATCACCGAACAACCCCCATCGCCACCACAAGAAACGACCATCCAACCCCAAACCAATGAACCTGAGCCCATGTGGTTGGATCTCCTAGAGCTACCCGAGCATGTGCCAGAACTCACTAGTCTGACCCATGAACTCTTGAGCCAATCACTTGTTCCATTTGTGCCTATTCAGGACACTCTGCCTTCAATGGAGAGTCAAAATTTTCCAATACCACAAGCCCCAAGACCTCAGTTCCCTTTCTCAACGGTCAATGTTGAGAGTGCTATCCAAAGAAGTGGAACCACATAAACCGTGGTCCATAAAGAGGCAGAAGTAAAAGAAGTTTAGAAGGAACCTGAAACTGCGTCATGACAGAGTGCAACATCATTACAAGAGAGACTAGAGCTAGTACTCTAGAACCCACAACAATGCGCATAGCTGGTGCAACTCTACCTGGAGAAAATATAGATTCTCCCATTCCTTCCATCAGCGGTGAGGATGAGAATTGTGCAGTAGCCGTAAGGTCCATCTACAAGGGAGGAAGAGTTGGAGACACCTTGAGAACACTCAATGACCATTGGACTCCCACTATAGGTCCGAGTACCCAGGGAGGCCACTACTCCTTTTGGTGGCCTTGCTCAATGGCCTTCATCATAACTAATAGGAATGATCAGAGCCTCAACTGATCAACTAGAGTAGAGGCTCTAGAAGGCTGAATGGGAAGCATATTTTTTCAAGGAGGAATTACTCCTCGCACAAGCCCGCTAGACGTAGGAGGATTATACTAGGATCCAGGCAAAGAAAAAAGTGGAAAAGGTCCAGGAAAATCTTGCAGAAGCCTAGCCAATGATCCGAAGGAAAACACCATAAATGCCTGAATCTAGTGTAGCAGGTGAGCCTATGTAGCAGATCGAGCTACTCCAGGTAGCATGGTCGGAACTAGCCATTCGCACAGAGAACCTTGAAGCACAATTGCAGGAGATTTAGCGTGAAGCAAAACAATAGCCCTAGAAACTTCAAGAGAAAATGGAGAGAGTCATGCTTGAAGGGAATAACGCAAGAGAAACCCTACACAAGAGGACTGCATAGTGCACAAAGATCTTTCGAGAAGTTAGCGACTGGATGGGTATTATTTCAAGGCACAACCAAACTCTGGAGGAATTACGCACGAAGATAGAGTTGCTTAACGAGGAATTTGCCATCACCATGGATTTGTTGGAAAAGAAAGAAAAATTTGACAATATCCATCAAGAAGACAATGAGCTAAACACCTTATTCGAAGGACAATCAGTAGCTAAGAAAGAGCTACAAGATTTTTGACCTATCGTTCAGATAGCCTATTTGAGTATGCATCAGGTAGATGATACAACCGACTCATAGTGGAAATCTCTAGTCATGTCCAAGCCTAAGGGATGCATTACAGACATGACTTAGCAGTTCGTGGCTGAAGCTTCACTCCTTGCCAGAAAGTGGCAGAACAAAGTCGTCAAATTCCAAGGAGTAAGAAAGAGAGCCCTAGAATTGGTCTCGGAGTTGGGACCTTCATTTGAAGAAGAAGAAAAGGAAAAAACTCAGGAAGAAACTGGAAGCAAAGAAGAGACAAAAGGAAAAGGAAAGCAACATGCCAATCCAGAGACCATGGAAGAACCAAGGATTTGACTCGAGGACAAGTCAAGGATTGTGGTCAGAGCATGTTGGGCCCTTTGTTTTGTTGTTAGAAGCTGCGCAAGGAATGATATAGTCCCAATTTTGGTAAAAATAATATGCGCAAGTCACATAGGAGATAGATAGTTGAATGAAGAAAGAAACTGAAAACTATTAGAAGGACAGTGAAACACAAGCCTGAAGAAAGAAGTTACAACAAAACAAGGAAATAAATCATTCGAAGTCTCAAACCTGAAGATCCTAATTGGATTATATATATGGGATGAATATGATTGTAAAATGTTCATATGGAGATGTAATTCATAGGGTTGATCCTCGCTAGTCAGATGGTTGTTGGAACTGATCTGAGTTTTGCGTTGTTATTGTCCATTTTGGGTAAATGTTAGCTAGAGTTCTAGAGTATGGGTTTTGGAACCAGACCAAGGCTTTAACAGAGTCATGTCCCATTGTAATGTTGAAAGAGAAAGGGTTTGGGATAACCTTGTCTCTTAGTAGTATAGCATTTTTATATTAGCTTTGGCATGATCGAGCTGTGTCTGTAACTTAGTCGAATCATGTAATTGAGAAGAACCATATGATGCTAATACAATGAGAGACCCAAATTTTGAAATTATTGTGTTTGTTTAGCTTCATATTATCTTGAATGTTGCTTCGTATTATCTTTATGTCAGATATACTTAATTGGATATAGCTTCTTTATGAATGCAACACAAATATGTTTTCTTTAATCTAGGTTAGGAATGTTCAAATAGTTCTGGGTTTAATCCATCTTACGCAAGACCATTAACGATCCTGAGATTGTGTGGATTTGTCTAAGTATTCTTCTTACCCTTCCCTATTTTCCTCGTCTTAGTTTCACTTCGGGTGAGACTTATTCCCCTCAAGGAATATTAAAATGCCAGTGCTCTAGACTACTTCGATACATTTTGTTGGTAACCTGAGAAGGACCTTGGTCTAATCATTTCGTGCCAACAAAGACCAGTATACTCTTCATCCTAGATGAAAATGAGATTCAAAATTATATAAGACAAAATGTCTCATAACCAGAAAGTGCTGAAGAGAAATCCAGACACAATAAGAATGAAGCAAAGGCTAAGAAGATCTTGATAGATTTCATAAAATATCATTTGATTCCACACATTGTTGAGTTGAAAACTTCCAAAGAAATGTTTAATGTCTTGGTGGGATTGTTCGAGAGAAATAACACTAGTAGGAAATTATATTTGAGAAATTAGCTCCATTGTATCATGATGACCAAATCAGATTATGTTGCCACTTATTTTGTGAAAGTCTCCCAGTTGAGAGATCAACTTAATACCATTGGAGACACCATTGATGATGTAGAACTTATTATAGTGACTCTTAATGGATTTCCTTCTTCATGGGAACCATTTGTGGACGAGAGGAGTTTCCCAAGTTTGATCGGATATGGACTAATTGTTTCCAAGAGGAGGCTAGACCATTGTCCAAAAAAAACTTGCAGAAACCCTAGGATGAAGAAACTCAAGCTCTTGCATCTCATGCAACAAAAGAAAATAGAAAAAGGAATTATGGAAAGAAAAATACACGAGGAGGATCACCCTAGTTAAACAATAGAAGAAGAAGAATATTTCAAAAAATCAAGTGCTTCAATTGTCATACATTTGGTAACTATGCTTCTCAATGTCCTCAGAAGAAAATGAAGGGAAAACAACATGCATCAACAACCGATATTGATGAGCATCCACCACATAAGAAGACAAAGGAATCTAAACTTGATGAGATTGCAGAAGAACTTTGGAAAGAGTAATTCTTTGTCTCCACTCTTTCAGGAACTGTTGTAGATGGCAATGATATTTGGTTAGTGGACAATGGTGCTTTTTATAGCATATTTTTCCACATTCCATGCATCTTTCTTTGATGGCATTCAATTTCACTCTACATACTTAAATTCCTCTTTTTGTTCACCCTAGAGATAAAAATACACATTTTTGTACATGTACGTGACCTAGCAGTTATGCATCTCACGTATACGTGAGCTGCTCCATTACAACCCATGTACATCGGATTTGGTTCTCAAAAATTAAAAAATGCATCAAGTTTCCATGCAATGTCACGAGATCCACAATCGCTGACCTTCCATATATTGGAAACACTCCGACTTGACCCTTCAATTCCATTTGGAGGATACAAATTGAGCCATATCCAAGCCTTGAAAGGAATTAATCACATTGAGAGAAAAGACACTCTGGAGAAATTTCACCTCAATTGAGTCTACATCCCTTTGTCCTTGAAAGTATGAACTTCTTGTGTTTATCCCCCAAGCTCTTCCTATCTTGTTTTGGAGAACTTCATTGACTCCTACTTTTGAGCTTTCCTTTGTGGAGGATTGAAGTGGTGGAGGCCCAAATGGAGGGACTTAGTTTCTCGGTTCTGATATGTGTCGTTACCAAAAATTTTCACCTATGCACTTATGTTTATTACATTAATAGAAATGCTCTTTTCTCATCCAATTGATATCTTGCAAATATTTGTGTTTCTTTCCATGGGTGTAATTTTTATGTATGTTAACGGATTATGCTGATTTATATGCTAACATTATATATTGTTACTAAATTATTACATATCTTGGTTGTTGAGAACAATTTGTAGGTATAAATCTTTGGTTCACGTGCTCAATGATGGTATTCTTCATTATATATCATTATGTACGAAGAAGACCACCATTGAGCACACGACCCAAAGCTTTATACCTATAACTTGTTCTCAAAAACCAAGATATGAAAGCATGTGGTAATGATATATAATGTTAGCATATAAATCAACATAATCCATCAAAATACATAACAAATATGCCCATGGAAAGAAATAAAAATATTTTCAAGATATCAATTGGACGATAAAAGAGTATTTCTATTAATGTGATCAACATAAGTACATAGGTTACAAACTTCTATAAAGACACTGTTAAGAACCAAACATCAATATAGCATACAAAAACCTCTAGAAAAGTACTCAACGCCTTGAAAAAGAGATAATATCAGATAATA
>ML788093.1:263993-292015 GCA_009831015.1 Picea engelmannii
CAACCAGTCCCACTCAATTTGGATACTCCAGCAAGAAGTTATGCTTGTTTTACCTAGAACACCTTCTTGAGACTAGTCAATGGGGCTAGTCAGATACCCTATCTTACACAGGGTGTATCTACAAACTAAAGATGACCCAGAAGCTGAACTTTTTTCCAAAGATAAAATACTAATTTATGTAAATTTTCTCTAGATTTCAGGGTCTGAAACGTTACAGAATTTGTTTTATAGAAAAAATTCTACAATGAATCATTTCAGGATGATTCCAGAACCCTATCTTGTACCGGCTGTATCTCCGAAATTATAAGATCTCAGGAGCTGAATTTTTAACACAACGTACCTTGATCCGTCTTCTAAAAACCCTTTAAGGAGTTCCTCCCGAAACGTTGTAGAAAAAAAGTTATAGCGAAAATTCCACGGTGTCTCAGATGTAGCAGCGAAACCCCAAGACCTTGAGCTCTGATACCATATGTTAAGAACCAAACATCAATATAGCATACAAAAACCTCTAGAAAAGTACTCAACGCCTTGAAAAAGAGATAATATCAGATAATATCAGATAATAAGCCTCTTCGAGGGGGCAACCTCCTTTTACCCCACTTAAATGTTCAAGCACAAGATGATTCAAAATGAAAATGTCTCCTTGGTATATATAGGAGACTAGGAGGTTTTAATGGACTAAAGCCGACATAAATAAAATAACATTACTAATCTAAATCACAACTAATGGCCTAAATCCGACATAAATAAAATAACATTACTAATCTAATATGCCCCAATTAAGTGGTAATGAGCCAATATTAGGGCTTAACAGACACATATTGGAACCAAGAAACTAAGTCCCTCTAGCTAGGCCTCCACCACTTCAATCCTCCACAAAGGCAAGCACACAAGTATGAGTCAATGAATTTCTCCATCACAAGATAGGAAGAGCTTGGGGGATGAACACAAGAAGTTTGGAATTTCAGACAGTTGGCTTAGTTTGATGGAAAATTGGTATGGATTGTTGGTTTTCATTGATGTCAACCATTGGAGAGTGATATTGTAGATTGATGTCAACCCTTAGTGATTGATGTCAACCCTTGGAGAAAGTCCGATAGGGAATTATGGTAGCACAAAGGTTTGGGTAATGGACCCAAGTTTGTTTGATGTATAAGGGTATGATTTTTAATATATTTGAAGGTAATACTATTCTATATGGGTAGTACATGTCATGCCATTTTTGGTGGTATGTGGAACATCACATAACTCCTCATGGTTAGAGAGTTATGGCCATGTGAATTTGGAGAACCTAGGTTTGGGTAATGGACCCAAGTTTGTTTGATGTATAATGGTATGATTTTATATATATTTGTAGGTAAGACTATTCTATATGGATATTACATGTCATGCCATTTCTGGTGGTATGTGGAACATCACATAACTCCTCGCGGTTTGAGAGTTATGGCCTTACGAATTTGGAGGACCCTTATATGTTGGCTTGAAGCCCCAAAAGGTCAAAGAAGTCAAATTGCTTGAAAAGAAGAAATTATTTAAATAATAAAGTGAAGTGACAAAGTCCAAGAGGATTATTTAAATAATAAAGTGAAGTGACAAAGTCAAAGAGGATTATTTAAATAATAAAGTGAAGTGACAAAGTCAAAGAAGATTGTTTAAATAATAAAGTGAAGTGACAAAGTCAAGGAGGATTATTTAAATAATAAAGTAAATGGATAACTTTCTAATTATGGAAAGTGGTTAGAAGTGGGTTATCCCTAAAATAAGGAAATTGGTTTAAGATGGTTAAAAGGTAACCCCTTGAGGAAGGTACATGAAAGTATAAATAAGAGGCAAGGCTCTCTCATTTTAATGACACTTGAGCATATTGAATATCTACAGGTGACTGAGGTAACCAAAGGATATCTAAGCTGAATTTTAGAGGGAAGGTGAAGTAAAGAAGGCTGAAATTCAAGAGAGGATAAATTCTTTTGATGATGCTTTCTAAGGTATGTTATTTACAGGTCATCTCACCATTTTTGCAATAATTTTTTTCTATAATGATTCAGACTGTGAAATTGGGAGGCCATTGAGGAAACATATCCAAGTAGCCTTGGTACAAATTTCATCTTGTGGATCGTTGTATTTTTGGAGTTACACTCTGTGGAAAATAGGGTTTGTGGCTAGTCCTGAAACTAGTCTAAAACAAGTGTTTCGGGTAAAAATGTCATAACTTCTTCATAACAAATCCAAATTCAGTAAGACCAAATGTGTTGGCTAGAGTACAATCTATTATTATTCTTTGTAAAATTTTCAGATCCATACAACAAACATTCAGTGCGGGGCATGCTCTACAAGTTCGCTCTCTAGAATAAGCTAGAATTCAACAAGGTATGCCATTTTTTCTGTAACTCCTTTTCTGAGAGGTTCCAAGTGGTGACACCTGGAGGAGTTGCATAAAAACCACTGAATAACATTGTGTACTATTTTCATATCTTTATTCATTACAGCTACATAGTTATGATTATTTCAATTTAGGGTTGTTGACTAATCCAAAACTAGTCATGTGAGACTAAAGTAAAGTTTGATGAAAATGATAGTCTCTTATTGTGAAAGTTAAGGAAGGTTTGCATGTATGTGATCATATACACCAAGTCTATTACAGAGTTACAAATCAGATTTGGATGATGAAATTGATGAGAGCTTATGGTTGAGGTACATGTTGGGTACATGTTTGAGATAAGTAGTTGATGAGTTGACACATACATGAGGTGTATAGTTGATGATGTTGGTACATCTAGATGAGTCATAGTTGATGAGTAGTTGATACATAATTGGTACATAATTGGTACATGGTTGGAGGCATTGTTGACACATGGTTTATGGATAATGTAGCATACTTGTATTGCTATATTATTAGAAGCACATATTGATCTTGGTGATGATTATAAGTTGTTGTGTTAAACTTAGTTGATGCACATATTTGAGAGTTGTCTTGGTGATTGATATTGGTGAGTAGATCTGATTTGGTTGATAATATTAATGAGACAAGTTGTTGTGATAGGTTGTTTGAACATGTTTTTGTGACAGATTATTTGTACAGGTTTGGTGCATGGTTGATGCACTTATTCATTGTACAGGTTGAGGTACATTTTGGTGCATGGTTGATGCACTTGTTTATGGTACATATTGATTATTGTTTGAAATACTAAGACAACTGAGAGGGGGGGGGGGTTGAATCAGTTGTTATTGAGATTAAACAATTTATGCCTATTGAAATATTATTTAATGTTCTCCAAGTGATCATCAATATTATGCAAGTCATGAACAATAGAAATAATAAACATCAATAACACATATGATATACATAGAGATAGATATTCATGAAGAAACCATAAAGGGAGAAAACCTCTTCTTCTTAGAATGATAGGCAGTCTTTTAAGTTCTGTACATCATCAATCTTTGAGCACCAACTCAAAATGAGGCTACAACCTCTTCTTTAACAAGATGCAACTTGTAGAGAGCACCAACCCTCTAGTTTCTCTAGCAAAAACTAGAAGGAAGCACCAACTCCCTGAGTGTTCTAGCACCAACTAGATGGAAGCACCAAATTTCAGTCACACGGGCACCAACTTGTATAATAGAGAACAATGGTTCTCCCTTGCACCACCCTACCACCATGGTTTTTCTAGTTGCAACCATATGGAAGCTACAACACCCTATGTTCAAGCACCCACTTGAAACTTTGAGGACAAAAATCCTCCCTAGCACCACCCTACCACCCTGAGATATAAATCTTTGCTTGCTGAAATTTATTACAGTGATATAGTATTTATCAATGGCTTACCAGTCTCATCATTGTTCTTCTACACTGGTCTTCTTTGCCTGCATCAATGTCTTTATGATCGCATCTTCTTGCACTTAGGTTCTCGTACAGCCTGTTGTTTTCACCATTTCTTCTTTGTCCAACATATGTTCTTCTTCTCTTCCTTTTCTCCCTCAGTTCATGTTGTCATTTCCATTGCATATAGTTCAACTTCTTTTTCAGAGAAACAACAACCTTCCTCTGTCATGACATCTTTCTTTTATTCATGCCCTCATCATCTGTTACTCTCTAAATCTCCAACGCCCATGTCAGGAATCTCATAACACTCAAGATCCATGATTCAAACACCCCAGAACAATGATTCAGTTAGTGTAACTGAATCATAACTAATCAAGAAACCAGGAAAAGTGAAACAACAACCCTTCAATCAGATTCAGTTTGATCAATGCCGTTGGATTATACACACAGAGAATTTTTGACTTTTCAATGCGCAACGTCCGATGTGGATCCTATCAGTGCTAGCTCCTTCCCCTATCTTCTGTTGATGTGACCTTGGGTGATGATCTCATGTGACCATGCAATTGCGGGCGTGGCCAAAGGTGGTTTGAGATCAAACTATGTTTCGCCCCGCAATTTACCTTGAGCCTCTACATTTCCTTTCTCCAAAACCGTGGTTTCAATTTTGGCCCACCCTTAACCTTTTATAGTTTGTGCACCTTCAATTCATGCAATGCAATGGGACCATCAATCTCACAATCTTGACGGTTCTCCTGAACGGACAGTTCATATGCGTTCTTTCACAATCTGCAGATCAGATCTAACCATCCTAAATCAACGGCTGTGATTTATTTCGTGATCCAGGCTTTAGAAGTTTCAATTCTCAAACTCTACTTTCCTACATACGCCAATATTCTAGATTTGATGATCTGCAGATACCTATCCTTCTCAATTGATGGCTTTGCCTCTACTTTGGGGATTTTACCTCTCAACTAGATCAATGATCCTGTGTCCCCTTTATCGATCAACGGTCGAGATCTTCTTTGCTACTCTGGGATTCGGCAATTTCAATTCTCAACCTTCATGCCCTCCTAAAACACTTTTATCTAGAGTCCACATATTCCTGCCATGTGTCCTCCTTCAATCAATGGTCCTCGTTCACTTCGAGACTTCGGCCTTCGGGAGATTCAACTCCTCTACACTCACTTGCTCCTAGAGTGTTTCACCCAGATTCCATGATCTGTTGACGTGTGTCCTCTTACAGATTGAAGGTCCTCAGATCCTTCAACTCTTAGGGCTTTGGGGATTTCAAAACTATCATTCTAGATTAGATGACCCAGATTCACTTCGGATGATCTGATGATTGAGATTTTCTTAGGACAATCCGATGGTTGAGAATTTATTTTGGCTATCCGGGTCTCCGAAATTTGGGTCTTTCAAATCTCAAATTGAAACTCTTGAAGTGATTTCTTAAGAGCTCATGATCCATTGCCATGTATCCCTATGGATATGATGGTTTAAATTTACTCCGGCTCTTTGGACTTCGGGAATTTCAAATCTCAAATTGAAAAATATTGAAGTGAGATTTTTTCGGAGTGTAACCTCCTCACATCTTTAGACCCAAAACGAATAATGTCCATTTGATCAAGATCTTAGATCAATGGCTCGATATATCTTCAATGCATCTTTTCCTTGGATTAAATCCAATGGCTCTCCATCTTTTCTTATCCTATCCTTCCACTTAATTTGATTCACCGATCGTGAAGACTCTGGAAGCAGATCCAAAATCAAGGATTTTGATCCTGATCACGTTTCTGTACTGCGCTTTCCCTTCTGATCTTTGATCTCTGCATATTGCTCACTTCTCCTCCTGAGATTATGATTTTCTTGTTTTCCATTTTCATTTCTATTCTTGCCATCAATGACAAGAACATACTTCCTGTAAAACATGCAAACAATCTCCCCCTTTGGCATTGATGGCAACCCTGAAAGGCTGCACTATTCTGCTTAGACCTCCAACTGTAACATCCATACCACACCTTTTCTCCCCCTTTGACATCAATTTCAAAGAAAACATGCTCCCCCTGACAGGATGGACTCTCTTAGGTGAGACAAGGGATGACACCCATCTTCTGACGGAGATATTCAAATGGTGTCTTGGCTAGGGGTTTAGTAAAGATGTCTGCAATTTGTTCCATGGAAGGAATATAATTCAGCTGAACAACTCTGTTTGTAACATGATCTTTGAGAAAATGATATTTTATTGGTATATGATTTGTCTTTGAATGGAGAACAAGATTCTTCGAGACACTAATGGAACTGGTGTTATCACAGTGAAATGGAATGGGATCAGTATAAGTTACCTTCAAATCTGCAAGAGTTTGTGTCATCCATAAGATCTGAGTGCAACAAGTAGCAACAACAATCTACTCTGCCTATGTAGTTGATAATGAAATAGATCCCTGCTTCTTACTAAGCCATGCTACTAATGAATCACCTAAGAAGAATGCACCTCCACTGGTGGTCTTTCTCTCATCAAAATAATTTTCCCAATCAACATCTAAATATGCAGTTAATTGAAAATTCTGATTTCTAGGATACCAAAGACCATAAGTCATTGTACCCTTCAAATATTTGAATATCCTCTTGACAGCTGCTAAATGACTTTGTTTAGGAGCAGAATGATAACGACCTACCATTCCAACAACTTGCATTATATTAGGACGGGATGTTGTGATGTACATAAGACTGCCTATCATTGATCGATATGTTCTTTGATCAACATCATGTGTAATATAATCTTTACTGAGCTTGCAACCAACCACCATAGGTGTGCTCATAGGTGTAGAATATTCCATATGAAACCTCTTTAACATATCTTTTGAATACTTTTCTTGAGAGATAAATATCCCTGCAAAACTTCGATTGATTCGTAAACCAAGAAAATATGACAATTCTCCTATCATGGACATCTCAAACTCAGTCTACATTGAATTAGAAAACCACTAAACTGAAGGGTCATTAGTGCATCCAAAAATAATGTCATCTACATAAACCAAAACAACTAATAAATCATCACCTTCAGACTTAATGTATAGATTACTGTCAACAATACCTTTCTTAAACCCTTTGTCCTATAGAAATTTGTCCAATCTATAATACCAGGCTCATGGTGCCTGTTTCAGTCGATTTAATGCCTTGTTCAACTTACAGGCATAGTTAGGATTATCTATCAGTGAAAATCCTTTAGGTTTCTCCACATATACATCTTCTTCTAGATCTCCATTAAGAAATGTTGACTTAACATCCATCTGATATACTTTAAATTTCTTATGACATGCATAGGCAAGAAACATTATGATGGCTTCCAATCTTGCCATTGGTGCAAAGGTTTCATCAAAATTATGTCCTTCAACTTGTGCATACCCCTTACAGACCAATCTATATTTATTCCTAACAATTTGTCCTTATTCATTCATTTTGTTCTTAAACACCCATTTGGAGCCAATTACATTCTTATCTGCAGGTCTAGGAACAAGCTCCCAAGTATTGTTCTTCTCAATCTGATCCAGTTCCTCATTCATTGATTTTAACCAATTTACATCTTGACTGGATTCATTAAAGTTCTTGGGTTCCACCATGGATATGTAGGCTATATGTGATTGCTCGGTGTCTTTGATTATCCTTCTCCTGGTTTGTACACCTTTGTCTTTCTCACCAATTATCTGACTTGCAGGATGATTCTTTTGAGTAATTCTGGAGGAAGGATTTGATGTTGTCTACATATTTGAGTCTGCCTAAGTATTTGTATCTTCATTTGACTCAGATTATTCTTTTTTCTGATTCTTGGACATGTTCATCTTCAACTTCAACTGTATCCTTTGTTGTTGATTCAACACTGCTTACATATTGTACCACGATTTCTTCATCAACTTTTATGTCAATACAATCAACCGATTTATGCAAACTCTTATTATAGCATCTGTATCCTTTACTGTTTGTAGCATACCCTAAGAAGATACCTTCATCAAACCTATCATCATATTTGCCAAGATTTTCATCATTATTCTTGATATAACACTTACTCCCAAAGACGTTAAAATGCTTAATTGAAGCAGGTCTTCCAAACCATAGTTCATAAGGAGTCTTGTCACTTTGTGGCCTGAGATGAGATTTTTTAAGAATATGTATGAATTGTTTCTACCCAATATGTCTGATTAATATTTTTTTCATTCATCATTGATCTTTCCATTTGCTCAACTAATCTATTCTGCCTCTCAACTACTTCATTTTGTTGTGGAGTTCTTGGAATAGTATACTCTCTTTTGATCCCATGTTTATCACAAAACTCTTTGAAGTCTTCTGAACTAAACTCTCCTCCTCTATCAAACCTTACTGCCTTCAATATTTTTCCCATTTGATTCTCAGTTAGGGCCTTAAACACTTTGAATTTTTCAAATGCTTCAAATTTTTCTTTAAGAAAGGCAACCCATGTAAGTCTAGAATAATCATCAATAATCAACATGAAATAATTTTATTTTCATGTACCTTCCTTCCTTGATGGTCCACATAAATCCATATGTACTAACTGAAGAGGTTTTTCTATTGATGCAAAGTTCTTAGATTTAAACTGTGTCCAAGTGAGCTTTCCTATTTGACAAGGTTTGCATACATAATCATATGTCTTTGATATTTTTGGAAGATCTTTTACCGCCCCACTGTTTCTAAGTTTGATTAGATGATCAAAATTTAGGTGTCCAAATTCTCCTATGCCATAACCAGCTTTCATCATACTTTCTTAAGTGACATTCTTCTTTTTCTTCTTTCAAAACATAGACATTGTTTTCTGTTCTTATGCCTTTTGAAATCAACTATCCTGAATTCACAGATTGTATTTTACAATCTTTAGAAGTGAAAACAACTTTACATCCTCTGTCACAAAATTGACTGACACTAAGCAGATTATGTTTCAGACCATCTACAAACAACACATCTTGAGCTTTCTCGTTGCCATTACTTAGACTTACCATTCCTTTACCTTTGATTTTTCCTGGTGCATCATTTCCAAAGGTTACATTTCCTGATTTGCTTTCACTTAGAGACAAAAAATTACTTTTGTCTCCAGTCATATGTTTGGAAAATCCACTGTCAATATACCATGGGTTCTTTTGTCTTTGAGCTGAAAGTACTAGACCACATTTTTCACTATCTTTCTTTTTCCATGTGCTGGCATTTCTAGTTAAGTGTTTTATCCTTGGATCTTCTTTGTAATTCTTTGGATGGCATTTTGTAGCTTTGTGGTGGAATTTATGACAATTATAGCATTCGAGCTCATTGTTCAATAGGTCAAATTGATTGGTGCAACTTTGTCTACTCATTGGTTGTTTAGTTCTATGTTGCAAAGATTGTTTATTTCTTGATCTTCTCAGTTGCATGTCTCTAAACTTATTTTGACAATTTGCAATCTTATGACCAAAATTAGAGCAGTAAAAACAGTAACCATGGAAGAAATTTTGGTACCTAAAGGATGGCCTTCTTCTTGCAATTTGTTGCTCCATCTTTTGATATCTTTTTTTTTTATCAGGGATCATCTTGTCTTTATTAGATTTTGGTGGCAGAGTACTCACATGGTCTGATTGCCTGTTGACTTGGAACTTGATCATCTTTACTAGCTCTTTTCTTTCTGTCTATTTGCTGCTTGAACCACTTACATAGCCTAAACCAGTCTTCAACAAAGGAGATCTATGTTTTCTCAGAATGTTGTTTAGTTCTGTTGAGGCTTTATTGCTTGGAAGATTTCGGAGATACAATTCTTTAAACTTCTCCATCTCTTTTCTGATTTTTACTACCTCTTCTTCCAAGGATTCACATCTTCCCTTATTCTCTGATAATTGTTGTTTCATAATGTCCTCTATTTTATTTGCCTCTTCTAATTCCACTCTTAGCAGGGAAAAGTCTTCATCATATTTTTTATTGTCTTTCTCAAACTGTATCAACAATTGTTTTTGCTTTTTCTTCTTAAATCCGAGTCTAGCAATTTCTTTGTAGGGAACTGATCAGTTATCCTTCCAATTCAACCACAACTTCTTCATAATTAAAACCACTTCCTGTGATTTTATTATCATAATCTTATTTTTCCATAAGCATAAATTCATTAACCTTATATTCACAAGAAGAATCACTATTTGTGTCCCCTGAAGAGTCGTCATTGTTTACACATAAACTTTTCTTTTTACCAAATCTCTTGGATTTGTAATTCTCTTCACCTTCAGAGTTTCGGTCCTTCTTATTGTGTGGACACTTAGATGCAAAGTGACCTATCTTTCCACAGTTAAAAAATTTGAAGGGAAACTTGCCTTGGTACTTGATTGATCCTTTCTTTAGTCTTCTCACAAATTTTGCTTCAATTTCATCAGGCTCATAATCCTCATTCTTATCTACTTTAAATAATGCTTCTCTAGAGGTGGGTTTATCTTTACTAATCCTCATTTCATAAGCAGTTAGAGTTCCTAGAAGTTGATCAATAGAAATTTTTTTAAGATCATTCAGTTCTTCTATTGCTGAAACTTTTGGATTAAATCTATTTGGTAGAGATCTTAAAATCTTCTGAACTAAAAATGAATCTTCAATCTTCTCACCAAGACCCTTCATGGCATTTACAAGATCCTCAACTTTTAAGAAATATTTATTAACTGTTTCATCCTCATTCATCTTCAGTTGTTCAATTTTCAATCTATATGTCTGAAGTTTGGCATCTTTTACTTTCTCATTTCCTTCATAACTGCTAATGAGTTTATCCCACATCTCTTTGGAAGAATCAAGTTGCATTACTTTTACAAATTCAAATTCAACAAGCCCACTCAAGATAGAATTCATTGCCTTGTCATTGAAGCTAATTTCTAACTTATCATCTTTTGAAGCTAGCACAACAAATTTTGTATATCTAGTCTCTACAACATCCCAAACATCAGCACCTAAGGCCATAATGTATGTTCTCATTCTAACCTTCCAGAAAGAAAAATTTGTTCCATCAAACAGAGGAGGCTTATTGGTCGAAGTTCCTTCATGACTTATCATGTTTAAGATTACTTATCTACCTTTAGCTAAAAGGAACCCACTCTGATACCAATTGTTGGAAATACTAAGACAACTAAGAGGGGGGGGTGAATCAGTTGTTACTATGCTTAAACAATTTATGCCTATTGAAATATTATTTAATGTTCTCCAAGTGATCATCAAGATTATGAAAGTCATGAATAAAAGAAATAATAAACATCAATCACACATATGATATACACAGAGATACATATTCATGAGGAAACCCATAAAGGGAGAAAACCTCTTCTTCTTAGAATGGTAGGCAATATTTTAAGTTATGTACATCATCAATCTTTAAGCACCAACTCAAAATGAGGCTACAACCTCTTCTTTAATAAGCTGCAACTTGTAGAGAGCACCAACCCTCTGGTTTCTCTAGCACCCACTAGAAGGAAGCACCAACTCCCTGAGTGTTCCAACACCAACTGGATGGAAGCATGATCCAGGTGGATATTGGTGGCCACCCACCTATTCAACTTGGACCCCCACCATTGCTTCTTTCAGTTTTTTAGTTTCCGCACAGTTTACTATTTTTAGCAGTTTTTCAAGTCCTGAACTTCCAGAGCCGTTTTGAGGCCTTAAACGATGTTTTTTGGGAAAACGGGGAGAAACATGGATCATAGATCATGTTGGTCACCCAAAAGTTGTATTCCTTGGATAGATCTTTCTAACGAGCTATGGAACGTGTCAAACGAAGATCGTATGCCAAAGTTACGTCCACGGGAAGTTGATGTACCAACTTACCCAAACGTGGCCCATAGTCTTGGCGTTTCATCTCCTAGGGTTAGGTCTTTGGATGTTTAGGGTTTTCCATTGTTTCTCAATAATAATAGGCCTTCGAGCCTCATTGTAACATAGTTTAGAGGACAGTAGCCTCCACATCTCTTCTCAGAGATAAGATACCAACGCCCTAGCTAATTTATTTCCATTCTTTCTGTAAGCAATGAAATGAAGTCTTATTTCCGCTGCAGCTCTGTGTTTATGTGTATTTTTGTATTTCATTGTGTTCCTACATAAATCTGGATCAAAGCACCAACTTATAGCCACACATGAACCAACCTGTATAACAGAGAACAATGGTTCTCCCTTGCACCACCCTGGTTTTTCTGGCTACAACCATATGGAATCTACAACTCCATGTGTTCAAGAACCCACTTAAAACTCTACGGACAACAGTCCTCCCTAGAACCACCCTACCACCCTGAGATATAAATCTTTTCTTGATGAAATTTATTACAGTGATACAACATTTGTCAATGGCTTACTAGTCTCATCATTGTTTTGCTACACTGGTCTGCTCTGCCTGCATCAATGTCTTCCTGCTCGCATCTTCTTGTGCTTAAGTTATCGTACAATATACTTTTTTCACCATTTCTTCTATGTCCATCTTATGTTCTTCTTCTCTGCCTTTTCTCCCTCAGTTCATGCTGTCATTTCCATTGCATACAGTTCAAATTATTTTTCAGAGAAACAACAACCTTCCTCTGTCACAAAATCTTTCTTTTATTCATGCCCTCATCATCCGTTACTCTCTGAATCTCCAACACCCATGTCGGGAATCTCATAATGCTCAAGAGACATGATTCCAATGCCCCAGAACAATGATTCAGTTAGTGTAACTGAATCATAAATGATCAATAAACCACGAAGTGAAACAACAACCCTTCGATCAGATTTAGTTTGATCAGAGCCGTTGGATTATACATGCAGAGACTTTTTTACTTTTCAATGTGTAACCTCTGATGTGGAGCCTAATGACACTAGCTCCTTCCCCTATCTTTCACTGATGTGACCTTGGGTGATGATCTCATGTGACCATGTGATTGTGGGCACGACCAAAGGTGGTTTGAGATCAAACTGTGTTTCTCCCCACAATTTACCTCGAGCCTCCACATGTCCTTTATCCAAAACCGTGGTTTCAATTGTGGCTTGTCGTTAACCTTTTAAAGTTCACGCACCTTCAATCCCCACAATGCAATGGGACTGTCGATCTCACGATATTGATGGTGCTCCTGAAAAGATGGTTCATATGTGTTCTTTCAGGATCTGCAGATCATATCTAACCATCTTAAATCAACGACTGTGATTTATTTCATGATCCGAGCTTCGGGAGTTTCAATTATCAAATTCTTCTTTCCTCCGTACGTCAATCTTCTGGAGTCGATGATCTACAGACACCTTTCCTTCTCAATCGACAACTTTGCTTCTACTTCAGGGACTTTACCTCTCAACTAGATCAATGATAATGTGTCCCCTTTCTCGATCAAAGGTCGAGATCTGCTTCGCTACTCTGGGCTTCGACGATTTGAATTCTCAACCTTCATTCTCTCTAAGAACGCTTTTAGCTAGAGTCCACAGATTCCTGCCACTTGTCCTACTCAAATCAATAGTCCTCATTCACTTTGGGACTTTGGGAGATTCAACTCCTCTACACTCACTTGCTCCCAGAGCGCTTCACCTGGAGTCCACGATATATTGACGCGTGTCCTCCTACAGATCGACGGTCCTCAGCGCCTTCAGCTCTTCAGGATTCATGGATTTCAAAACTCAAACTAACGTTCTGGATCAGACGACCCAGATTCACTTTGAACGATCTGACAAATGAGATCTTCTTTGGACGATCTGATGGTCGAGAATTTATTTTGGCTCTCCAGTTCTCCAGGCTTGGGTCTTTCAAATCTCAAACTGAAACTCTCTAAGTGATTTCTTTGGAGCTCATGATCCGTCGCCACATATCCCTATAGATCTAATGGTTGAAATTTTCTCCGGCTCTCCGGCTCTCTCGACTTCAAAAATTTCAAATCTCAAATTGAAAAATCTTGAAGTGAGATTTTTCCGGAGCATAACCTCCTCACATATTTAGACCCGAAACGAATGATGTTCGTTTTATCAAGAGCTTAGTTCAATGACTTGATCTGTCTGCGATGCATATTTGCCTTGGATTAAATCCAACGGCTCTCCATCTTTTCTTATCCCATCCTTCCACTTAATTTGATCTGATGGTCGTGAAGACTCTCGAAGAAGATCCACGCCTAAGGATTTTGATCCTGATCACATTTTTGTACTGCGCTTTCCCTTCTGAGCTTTGATCTCTGCATACTATTTGCTTCTCCTCATGAGATTATGATTTTCCTATTTTCCATCATCGATGTTATTCTTTCCATCAATGATAATCACACGCTTCTTGTAAAACATGCCAACAATTATAAGTTGTTTGGTATAGGTTGGTGCATGGATGATGCACTTGTTTATGGTACAGATTGGTTACTAGTTGAAGTACAGGTTGATGCATGGCTGATACATGGTTCAGGTTATTAGTACAGGTTGTTTGGTGTAGGTTGATTGGTACAAGTTTACAACAATATATCTCACAGTGATAGTGTGACATTGGTTCCATCATTCTACTTATATACAAGGGTGGTTGGACAGGGTAGGGATAGGTGGTTGTAGCCACCTTCCAGTTGTAGCCGAAGAACATAGGGGGTTGTAGCCTCCTTCTGGTTGTAGCCAGAGAATTGGGGAGTTGTATCCTCCCTCAGGTTGTAGCCTCCTTCCAGTTGCAGCTAGAAAACAAAGGAAGTTGGTGCTTCCAATGAATGTAATTCTTAAAGACATATAAGAAAAATCATTCTGTGGTTTTCTCTCACTTTAGGTTTCCACGTAAAACATTGGTGTACTGTGTATGTGTGTGGTTTCTCTTTTTTTTCATTTTTTATTTACTCTGCCAATATTGGATGATAATGATACATTGATATAAAACTTTCATTTTATGGTGAAAAATAATTATATTTCTCTATTACTAATTCATGCCCCCTCTCAATAATCCAACAGATATCAATTGGACGAGAAAAGAGTATTTCTATTAATGTAATCAACATAAGTACATATATGGCAAACTTCTATAACAACATGTATTGGAACTAAGAAACTAAGTCCCTCCAGCTGGGCCTCCACCACTTCAATCCTCCACAAAGGCAATCTCACAAGTATGATTCAATGAATTTCTCCATCACAAGATAGGAAGAGCTTGGGGGATGAACACAAGAATTTTGGACTTTCAAGGAAAAAGGGATGCAAACTCAATTGAGGTGAGATTTCTCTAGAGTATTTTTGCTCTCAATGTGATTAATTCCTTTCAAGGCTTGTATATGGCTCAATTTATAGCCTCCAAATGGAATTGAAGGGTCGATTCAGAGCGTTTCCAGTATATGGAAGGTCAAGGATCATGGATCTTGTGACATGGAATGGAAGCCCGATGCATTTTTTAATTTTTGAGCACCAAAATCAATGTACGCAAGCTGTAATGGAGCAGTCTGCGTATAATCGAGTTTTATAACTGCTAGGTCACATACATGTACAAAAATGTGTATTTTTATCTCTGGAGTGAAAAAATATGGGAATTTAAGTTTGCAGAGGGAAATGGAAGGCCATCAAAGCAAGATGCATGGAATGTGGAAAAATATGCTATAACATGCTTCCAGGCATATGATAGGTTCTCATAATTGTCTCTTAGATTTGGTTGAGAGGGAGTCAACATTGTTAGTATAAATTGGTGATAACGCCAAGTATGAAATGAGAGGAGTTGGGACAACCTCATTCCAACTAGAGTCTGGAGACACTGTTCATATGCAAGATGTGTTGTATGTACCAGGGATTAAGAAGAACCTTATTTCTACCTCAACATTGGAGGATAAAGGCTATAGAGTTGCATTCGTGAATGGATAGGTTCTTTTATGGCCTAAGGGATAGAGCATAGACTCTGCAATAGTGATTAGTGTTAGAGAGGGAGGTCTATATAGATTTTTGGGATGACCAACCCAGGCATTGATAGATGAAAACATTAGTTTGTGTGAGTTATGACATTGGACATTTGGACACTTACATTACAGGGATTTACCATCATTGAAGAGGATGGTCATAGGAATTCTAGAGATTTAGGTAGAGCATGTTGGTATTTGTAGGGGATGTGCACTTGGCAAGAATGCCAAGGGATATTTTCCAATCAGTGATAACAAGTCCAAGGGGATATTGGATCTAGTACATTCATATGTATGTGGACCTATGAAAGTTGCATCTTTGGGTGGATTCCTATACTATGTGATATTCATTGATGATTTCTCCCAGAAGACATGGATATTCTTCATAAAGACAAAGAATGAGGTCTTCAACAGATTCCAGGAGTTCAGGGCTCAGGTAGAAAACCTGATAGGGAAGAAGATCAAGGTGTTGAGGTCAAATAATGGAGGAGAGTACACTTCCAGGGACTTCATTAATTTTTGCAAGGAGGAAGGGATCAAAAGTGAGTTGATTGTTCCTTACAACCCACAACATAATGGGGTTGCAGAGAGGAAGAGTAGGTTCATTATAGAGGATTCCAAATCCATGATTCATGATCAGAATTTACCCATGTTATTATGGGGAGAGGCATCCAATATAGAAATGTACGTCCAAAACAAGATTCCTCACCAGATCTCGGGGGACAAGACTCCCGAGGAGGCTGTCACAAGTGTGAAACCAGAGGTTAGTCATTTGAGGATCTTTGGTTGTCCATTATACATTCACATTCCCAAGGAGAAAAGGATGAAGCTGGATCCTTATGGGAAGTGTTAGCATCATTATTTTTAGGGTAGAGTTGGAGGTTTGTTCAGAGTCAGAAAATTCATGCCTTCATCTTGGGAAGACCAATGAATTCATAATTGAGTCACAATGTGTGTGTGTTTTGTCTCTTGATATGATCCAAGGTCCTTAGGTCATTGATCAAATGAAGGATAAGATGTATGTCAAAGTCGAGTCATAATTCTAAGAAGGAAAGTCATGTCAAAGGTATCATTGATCATCATCACATATGATGAGATAAGAAAAAGGGTAATGATCCCATCTCATGTAATTTGTACCTTGGCAACTGAAAACATGTGTGCATTGTGCAAATTTGTTGCACAAGTTACTTGAAATAGCTTGGGAAGTCCCATCACCTAAAATGGGTACTTTCCCTTTCAAAATTTATCCCTATCAATGTGTGCATGCATCTTTGCCACCTTTTGTCCATTTTCATGCATCCTCGACCTGTGATCAACCATTTTCCTCTCAAATAAATCTTCAAAGAACCCTCTACTACACAAACCATGTGCAATCTCTCTTGCTACACAGACTCTGTTGTAGGTGTTTTCGCTACGCATTCACTGTTCACTTGTTTTTTCTGTGTAAATTGTCCACTTGAGTTTTTGGTACAAAATCTAAAAAGGAAAAATTTGTCACTGAGAGAACAAACATGGATTTAAGATTACAAGTGAATGTTGATGAAGAAGGGAAATATAAACTAAACCTTCTTGCTGAAATGGTAGAGATATGAGTGAGGAAGCCTTACGATTTTGTCTTTTTGAGTATGAGGTCATCCCAATTTTATTTTCTTGTCATAGAAGTTGTGGGAAGCATGCATTTGATGTTGGAGAAATTTTTTCACAAGGGTGAGAGAATAAAACATTTTCTAGGCACAATTGTTGTTCTGACTGATAAACTATCATACACAACATTTGCGTAGTAAGTTTTTGCTATGAAAATGTTGTAGACTCATATGATTAAAAAGGAAAACATGAAGTGAAATACATATAATTTTTGAGGCAAATATAGGTTCCTAGTCATTTTCTTCCACCTAGATCTGTATGATTTACAATAACATGGAATTTGCTATGAAAATGTTGTAGGTAGCACTTGCGCAACAATAGCCCAAGTTTTCTATGCAAATGTTGTAGGAACACATGATTAGAAAGAAAAATGGAAGGTGATGAAAATATAGTTTTGAAATAAGTACAGGTCTCCAACAAGATACTACCACTAGAAGTTGCACAGATTTCAAGAAAAATCAAGTGCGCTACGCAAATTTGCTATGCAAGTTTTGGGAATGGTTGTTTTTGCAGTCAACTTCAATATCGAATTCTGAAAAACTAGAGAGGATTTTGGAAAAACCCAAAGAGGGTTTTTTCCAACATGATCTCAATAACAAAAACCTCTTGCATGTTTTACACATGTGTTAGATTTTGAGATATTCAAATGAATCTTTACGATCCATTTTTCCAAATTTTAGCATTTAATGTTTTCTTGTTTTAGTCATCATCTTTGGGCACAAACTCTGAGGATATGGAGAAGAGGTTTTGAAAACAAAAAGAGGTTTTTTTCAAGAATAGACCCAATAAAAAACCTCTTTTATTATTTACACAGGTGGTATTATTTGGAATATATGAATTGATCTTTGAGGCCTATTTTCTAGAATTTTGCCAAGCCAGATTTGCTGATAGAGTTCTAGAATCTTTGAAATTTGACTTAATGGTCCTCTAATTCAGAAATGTGGATCCAAAATTGATATGGATATTGAAGTTTGGATACTCTCCTATCATATCCCATGATTTTCTCTGCAGTTGGCACATTTTTATTTGGTCAAAAATCAAACCCTAGATAGTAGGATATGAGCATATTTTTGACAAATATTCTTTCCTAAGCTATTGTAACAACTCTCTATTTTTGGAAAAGATAGATTTCGATCTCCTTATGCTATAATGTGTTATTTATCTATATATTTGATCACTTTGAAGGTGAAAAAGGAGGGGTGAGGTTGGCATAAAGTATAGTCATTTTGATCCTTATTGTAATTCTCTGAATCTGAACGAAATACAAATGCAGAAGTCCTGAATTTTTTATGAAAAAGATTCTAATGGTGGTGGTATGAAGTCTGTACTCTTATATTTGTATGTACTTCTTGTGTCCTTACTTTCATCTTAATTTTCTTTTGTTTAAATTGGATAATTAAAGGGTATAGAATTCATCTAATGGTGTTTTAGACTCAAGTGATTTAAACTGTGTCTCTCTTCTTAACTAGGTTGGAATTCATCTTTCATGATGCTCTGATTTTTTTATATGTTTCTTTTCCTCTTCGACCCTACACAACCAAACTCAAAACTGAAATTTCATCACCTAATTTATCCTTTGTTCCTCTGGAATGTTCTACCTACCAGTCATTGTTTTCATTCATTTTCAGGGGTTGACTCCATACCTAATGGTACTTTCTCTCTTGCTTGTCCTACCATCTCTTTAAAAAAAAAAACATATCTTATATCAAAATCCGACCTTTCAGTGTTATTGTTGAATATTTATTGAGTGTGAAAGCCTTTTGATTTTTGAGAGAGCCCTCTTTGATTGTATAGGTCAGAATTACAATCTAAATTTGGTTGAAATAGTTACCTTGGGGTTTCTTTGATACATCCCAAAGAAAATACCAAGTGTTAACATTTTGGCGTCGTTACCAAGGAGCGAAGGATCCATTTTCCCCAGGAGAAGAATGAAAATGATTTAGAATTGATTATTGATGATGAACAATGATCATACACAAGAGGTTGTACCTTTCACCTAGCAAATCCAATCAAATTTCAATCAGATTCAAAAGACTCCATTGGAGGACAAGCTCATTCAACAGAGACATGAAAGGACACGGATTCAGGTATGAAAGTACACATTTTTTCCAAGACATCTTATTCATTTTCATCAGTTACCTCTTGTACTTTCATGAACATGTTAAAAGGATTTTTATCTACCGGTTGTATTCTAATGAAGACCAAAAATCTACATTTGAATACCCTTCTTTGAAAATTGTATATTCTTCTTCTTTCATTGATGAGATTGACCAAGATAATACATATGAATCAAATGATGATCATGGGAGATCCATTCTTGTATATCCTTCATTGAATACTGTAGATACATCTTCCTCATATATTGTCGATCTCAAACAAGATTTTAATGATGACCATATTGAATCCGATGAGCTTCATGTGATCAAAACTGATGTATTTCCTCTTGTACCTAATCCCACACCTTCCAAGATTCAACATAGATATACACCTTTGAAATTACCTTCTATACTTCATCATTTTCCTGCAAAGCATTATAAATCCATGCCTATGTTTGATGGGGAACCTGGTAACCCTACAGCTGAAAAACATCTTCAAGACTTTGAGCATTTCATAGACCTTTTTGAGATTGAACATGATGATATTTATATGAGAGCCTTTTCTCAGTCACTGTAAGGGGATGCCAAAGACTGGTTTAGAAATTTACGACCTAAATCTATAAGCTCATGGGAGGAAATGAAAGAAATTTTTCTGAAATTTTGGGCTAAGAGAAAATCATTGGATCATAACCTTTCTGAGTTTCGTGCCATGAAGAGATAGAGAAATGAAGAAGTCTCTATGTTCAAAAAAGGTTTTTTCGGTTTGTATTACAATATGCATAAATGAATTCAACCCCCAAAATTTGTTGCTATGATGTGTTATGCAACATCCTTTCATCCAGATCTGTATTTTCTTCTCATGGAAAGGAAGCCTATGTCCTTGCAATAGATGTCTCTTGATGCAAAGGAAGTGGAAGATAACCTTCAATCTTGTGGAAATTTTCCAGATCAGATTGAAGACAAAGAGTTGTATTCTGAATAATATGAGAGTGAACATGAACAAAAAGCAGTTGATTTAAATTTTGAGCAGAGGGTTAATAATATCATGCATTCTCTTGAAGTTTTTAATGTTGATGTTTTTACAAAAGATTATATTCCACCTATTGAAAAAGAATTTACTGGCCCAAATTGTTTTTCTGCTGATTAGAATTTTAATCCTTTTCATCATGAGTAGAGAGTTGATTACACCATGAATTTTTTTGAAATTTTCAGTGAAGGATGTCATGAGAGTGAGTCTGTAGATCATCTTGTTGAAGGGCAAGTTGTTGTCCCAATTTTCATGTTTGATGGCATTGCAAAGTTTTTTTATCTACCTAAATATGTTGAATATGATGATGATTATGATCTTGACTCTCTAGACTAGCCTGATGCATTAGGAAATGATTTTGTTCAGTAGTAAGATGAAGACAATCAACCTGCATATTCTAGTTATGACATCGATGAAGAACATGAGAAAAATAGTGAGTTTACTGATGAAAATTCTCTGCCTTTAATCTTTTATTTGTTTAAATTGTTGAGAGAAAATTTCAATATCATTAATGAAGCAGAGTATGAACTAATGCAAGGTCATATAGACTTACTGGAGCAATCTTATAACAGTATAAATTAGCAACAACTTTCTCAAATTTTCAATGATCCAGTAGCTGGTTATTTGGATGGTTTCTGCAGTCAAAGTTTTCAGTCTTTGATCAGTTGTAAGCCTTGAAATGAAGATGATGGCTAGCTAGTATTAGAACCATCTATGAATTTGTTTTTGAAAGGGGTTTCATTGCAGCAATTTAATCAAACTTTTCAGCCCTTTCATGATAGCCATCAAGTTGAAATGCATGGAAATAGGAATGCGGTTGGAGGGATGATATAGGATGACAATATTGTGCAATGCCCTGAAGTGAGTTTTATTTCCTATAAGGATCCTTTTGCAATCTTTTTGGAGTCAGTAAGTGGGCCCAATTTTTCATATTTTGTAAATATTGAATTTGTTTTCAAATTTGTCAATGAGTTGTCAGTAAGCAGGTTTTCTATTTTTCCCCTAAGGAAAAACATGCAAATGGACAAGATGCTTTTCTGGTTACATTGGAAGTTTCATTTCACATGATTATGAAATTTTTTTCAACACATTAAAGTAGGTGTGTGCTTGAATAAGCTCATAGCATTGAGCATCTTTTGGCTTTAGTTTGCAACATTTTTCAGTTTCAGTTTCAGCAGTGTACAGTTTCCATTTTGTAGTGAGTAGTGTGTGGTTTTTAGCATCAGTTTCCAAGTTTCATATGTGGTTTGGGAACAACCCAATAGTCAGAAACATGGTATGTTGTTCTTTTCTACCTCATAGGGAGGATAACATCACCATTGGAGACAAATGTTAGTATCATTATTTTTAGGGTAGCGTTGGAGGTTTGTTCAGAGTAAGCAAAGTCATGCCTTGGTCTTGGGAAGCGCAATGCATTCCTAATTGAGTCATAGTTTATGTGTTTTGTTTCTTGAGATGATCCAAGGTCGTTAGGTGATTGATCAAATGAAGGATAAGATGTATGTCAAAGTCAAGCCATAAGTCTAAGAAGGAAAGTCATGTCAAAGGAATCATTGATCATCATCACATATGATGAGATCAGAAAAAGGGTAACGATCACATCTCATGTCATTTGTACCTTGGCAACTGAAAACATGTGTGCGCAATGCAAATTTGCTGCACAAGTTACATGAAACAACTTGGGAAGTCTCATCACCTAAAACAAGTACTTTCCCTTTCAAAATTTCTCCCTATCAACTCGTTCATGCATCTTTGCCACCTTTTATCCATTTTCATGCATCCTCGACCTGTGGTCAACCATTTTCCTCTCAAATCAAGCTTCAAAGAACCCTCTGCTACGCAAACCTTGTGCAATCTCTCTCACTATGTAAACTATGTTGTAGGTGTTTTCGCTACGCATTCACCGTTCACTTGTTTTTGTTGTGTAAATTGTCCACCTGAGTTTTTGGTACAGAATCTAAAAAGTAAAAATTTGTCACTGAGAAAGAAAACAGGGCTTTAATATTACAAGTGAAATTTGATAAAGAAGGGAAAGATAAACTAAAGCTTCTTGCTGAAATGGAAGAGATATGAGTGAGGAAGCCTTACGGTTTTGTATTTTTGGGTATGAGGTCATCCCAAGTTTTTTTTCATGTCATAGAATTTGTGGGAAGCATGAATTTGATGTTGGAGAATGGTTTTCACAAGGGTGACAACATAAAATATTTTCTAGGCACAGTTGCTGTTCTGACTGATAAACTGTCATACACAACATTTGTGTAGCAAGTTTTTGCTACGCAAATGTTGTAGACTCATATGATTAAAAAGTACATCATGAAGTGAAAGGTATATGAGTTTTGAGGTAAATACAGGTTCCCAGTCATTTGCGGCCACTTGGATCTACATAAGTTACAACAAGATGAAGTTTTCTATGCAAAGTTGCTACGCAAATGTTGTAGGTAGCACTTGCGCAGCAGTAGCCCAAATTTGCTACGCAAATTCTGTAGGCACACATGATTAGAAAGAACAGTGGGAGGTGATCATAATATAGTTTTTAAATAAGTGCAGGTCTCCAACAAGCTGCTACCATCGAAAGTTGCACAGGTTTCAAGAAAAATCAAGTGCGCTACACAAATTTTCTACACACGTTTTGGGAATGACTGCTTTTGCAGTCAACTTCAAGATCACATTCTGAACAATTGGAGAGGATTTTGAAAAATGAAAAAAGGTGTTTTTCAAAAATGATCTAAATAACAAAAACCTCTCTCATGTTTTATGCAAGTGTGATATTTTGAGAGATTCAAATCAATCTTTAAGGTCCATGTTTCCAAATTTTAGAATTTAATGTTTTCCTGTTTTAGTCATCATCTTTGGGCGCAGACTTTGACCTGCTGGAGAAGAATTTTTGAAAACAAAAAGAGGTGTTTCTCAAGCATGGATCTAATAAAAAAATCCTCTTTTATTATTTACATAGGTGTTATTATTTGGGAGATATGAAATGATCTTTGAGGCCTATTTTCCATAATTTCGCCAAGCCAAATTTGTTGACAGAGTTCTAGAATCTTTGAAATTCGACTTGATGGTCCTCCAACTCAACAAGGTGGATCTAAAATTGATATGGATATTGAAGTTTGGATACTCTCCTATCAGAGCCAATAATTTTCTTTGTAGTTGGCCCATTTTTAGTTGGTTGAAAAGAAAACCCTAGATAGTAGGATATGAGCAAATTCTTGGAAAATATTATTTCCTAAGATATTGTAACAATTCTCTATTTTTGGCAAAGATGGATTTCAACATCCTTATGCTAGAATATGATATTTATCTATATATTTGAGCACTTTTGAGGTAAAAAAGGAGAGGGGAGAGGTTGGCGGAAAGTATAGTCATTTTGATCCTTATTGTAATATTCTCTGAATTTGAATGAAATACAAATGCAGAAGTTCTGAACTTTTTATGTAAAAGAATCTAATGGTGGTGGTATAAAGTCTGTACTCTTATATTTGTATGTACTTGTGTCCTTGCTTTCATATTCATTTTATTATGTTTAAATTGGATAATTAAAGGGTCTAGAATTCATCTAATGGTGCTTTAGAATCAAGTGATTTAAACTCTGTATCTCTTCTTAACTAGGTCAAAATTCATCTTTCATGATGCTATGATTTTGTTATATGTTTCTTTTCCTCTTCCACCCTACACAACCAAACTCAAAACTGAAATTTCATCACATAATTTAGCCTTTGTTCCTTTGGAAATTTCTACCTACCAATCATTGTTTTCATTCGTTTTCAGGGGTTGACTCCATTACCCAATGGTACTTTCTCGCTTGCTTGTCCTACCATCTCTTTAAAACAAAAATGAACCTATATTATATCAGAATCCGACCTCTAAGTGTTATTATTTAATATTTATTGAGTGTGAAATCCTTTTGATTTTTGAGAGAGCCCTCTCTGATTGTATAGGTCAGAAATACAATATAAAGATGGTTGAAATAATTACCTTGGGGTTTCTTTGATACACCCCAAAGAAAATACCAAGTGTTAACAGGAAGAAGGGGACGTTTGTTGGATACAATGAGACATCAAAGGATTACAAATTCTACATTCCAGGACATCGCTAGAGAGAGGTTAGTTGGGGTGTCACCTTTGATGAAGACACAAACTTTAAGAGGTCCAAAGAGTCTCACTTGGAGATTGATAGTGAGGAGTAGGAGGATCCAAAGGATGTGGGTTCAAGTCCCTCTGTTACAATTGATCATCCTTCAAACTATCAGGAGAAGTCAACATAGCCAGTTGAACCAGTGGACCCACCTAGAGTCATTGTTCCAGAGACCAAGAAGAGGCCAGTATGGCTTTGTGATAAGTTGTAGTAGAGAGGAATGCAAATACCAAAGGTACTTTTAGGAAAAGTAGTATACCTCTTAAATTCTCGATTTATATGGCATTAATGAGTCACATCATTGATTTTGAACCTTCCATTAATGAGGCAATAGTAGGCCAACAAGTTTGGAGAGATTCCATGATGGAGGAATATAAATCCATCATGAAGAATGATGTGTGGGATATTGTGTCGAGACATGAGGGGAAGTCAGTGGTGACTTCAAAGTGGATATACAATATCAAGCATGTGGAATATGACAACATCAAAATGTACAAATCGAAGTTCATGGCAAGAGGGTTCTCCCAGAAAGAGGGAGTGGACTATGAGGATACGTTTACTCCAATCACTAGGTACACTTCCATCAAGACCATTATTTCCATTGCAGTAGTCATGGATTGGAGATTACACTAGATGGATGTAAATATTTTTTTCCTCAATGGTGTGATTAAGGAGGAAGTGTACATAAAACAAACTTAGGTATTTGAGGTACATGGGAGGGGGTCTCATTTTTTTAGGTTGAAGAAGGCCTTGTACGGAATCAAACAAGCACCCAGGGCATGGTATTCCAGGATTGATGGATACTTGATGAGCTTGGGCTTAACCAAGAGTGAAGTAGATCCCAACCTTTACTACAAGTTTGTTAATGTTGATCCTTTGATCTTGGTGTTATATGTTGATGACTTGTTCCTTATAGGAGAAGACTGAATCATCAATTAGTGCAAGAGGGAGTTGGCCTCTAAGTTTGATATGAAAGTTATTGAATTGATGCATTATTTCTTGGGATTGGAGGTGTGGCAGAAATAAAGTAAGATCTTCCTCAGACAAGGGAAGTACACAGTTGAGATCTTGAAGAGATTCAGTATGATAGACTGTAAGTCCATGGATACACCTATGATGAAAAATCTAAACAAGTTGAGTGATTCCGCTTCAAATTTAGATCTGGTGAATCCCACTATGTATAAGAAGTTGATTAGATCATTGATGTACCTGGTTAACACTAGGCTAGATATTTACTTTGCAGTGAACACCGTGAGCTAATTCATGGTTGAACTGAGGCACTTCCATTGGGTTGCAAAAAAGAATATGTTGAGGTACCTGCATGGTACAATTGGATATGTTCTGAGATATGAATCAGGTGGTGAAGTGAGGCTGTAGGGATACACTGATTCTGATTGGGAAGGAAGTGAGTGGAAAGAAAGAGCACCTTGGGATGTTTCTTCAGCTTAGGATCAGATATGAAATCCTGGTTTAGCATGAAACATACTTTTGTAGCACTCAATACAATAGAAGCGAAGTATATTGCAGCTAGTGTCTCAAGTCGTGAAGTAATATGGCTTTGGAAAATTCATGCAGGACTATTTGATCAAGAGCTAGAGACAACCTTAATACACTGTGATAATAAAATTTGTGTCAATATTTCATAAAGTCCAATATTTCATGACAAGTCGAAGAAAATCGAGATCAAATATCACTTCATCTGAGACATGATATAGAAGGGAGAAATAAACCCTAGTACATATCTAAAGTTGAGTTAATTGCAGATATTTTGACCAAGCCTCTGTCTAAGACAAAGTTTGTATACTTTAGAGACAAGCTTGGCATGATGTATAATGTCTCTCTCACTGAGAGGGAGTGTTGATGTTTCTCCAGTTAGCAACATCGGACATACATTCTCCCAAATTGGTCATGCTGATTTGACAAAGGGAAATGACTCATTTACTCATGGAGCTTTGCTAGTGGTAAATGGACCAGGCGTATTATTTCTCCTGATGGGGAGTTGATAGAATCGAGGTGCTCTCACATTTCCTTCTCTAGGATGGAGTGATATATATTAATTAGATGTGAATGTGAGGAAATAATCATCAACATAAATATAATATATAAATAGTATATTTATAATATAATGTATAAATATATAAATAATCAATAATCAATAATTGATAATTAATTAATTAATGAAAAGACAATAATGGAAAATACATGTCCATTAATGAAAGGGAACTCCTCCCAAGTAGATATATCAAGGACCTCAATTGTAATATACCATCTCATATAATATTTACTTACAATAACCTCTCATCAAGTTCGCTAAGTCTTGTTGATATTTTCAGTGTGTAATTATTCAATGATAATAGTAGCATTTAAATCATAAGGATGTTGGCATAGGGGTAGACCCAGGGTTCAACACTTCAACAACGCACCAACAAAACCTTAACTACCAGCCCTTTCGGAAACACTTGTGAAGCAGATGAAGTCTCACCCGAGGTAGAGGTAGGGGTCATTGCAGGACTCAGATGTCTGAAACCTTAGCCGAGACACAGATCTATGATTACAACACCTTAATAGAGCACTTAGAAGTTATCATTCATTAGTATTCACTTTTCAGATAAACCCTAATTATAGAGAAATGCAGTATTCAACGAGATCCAACACATTCAAGAACTAAGCACATCAAAATAGATTAGATCTAGCACTCATTCACATCACCTGGCTAAGCACTAAGTTATCGGATCAGATATATCTACACATTAAGAAAAAATCATAAATCATATGAACAATAAAACAACCATAAATAAAAAAGCAACCATAACACAGGATATATGTGGTTCACCCCCAACTTGGGGCTACATCCACCAACTCTTCTTCTCTTTATTATCTTCTGTCAATCATCTACATGCACATAGCCACAAAATCCTACTCCACATAGGACATGAGATCTATGTGCACTTCACTAGATCATCCTTCCTCGAGCTAGGTTATAGCACAAAGCCCTTACACAATCTCTTACAATCACTTGCGCTTAGCTCTACAAGTGTTACATAGTGTGCACAAAGCCAAATCACACAGATCAGATTTGCACTTAGAATAAAGGTACTACTTCTTACATCACCTAGATTTCTATGTATACATTGCAAAATTGGGCCTAAGCATGGGTAAACCCATGGGTCGACATCCCATAACCCATTACATAAAACCAAAACCCAAAAATCCATAAAAAGGGGTTGATATCTTGTGATCTCCGCTTCGACTTGTGCTCCATCTTCGACAACCTATTGAAGTCCCAAAAAGGTCAAACCTGACCAAGAATTTCCAAAACTTGGTCAAGGGCCTGTTGGCAGCCAATTCAATTTTTTCAATTGTCTCATAAGCTGCCCACACCAATGTTTCACAAACATTGATTTTTAGTCGCAATTTTCATATGAACGACGAATTTATTTTTTGCGCCTTTTCGCACGTTTGTCTTC
>ML788093.1:318155-359218 GCA_009831015.1 Picea engelmannii
ATAATGCACATTTGTGAATAGATTGTAATTAAAGTAGTAATTAAATATTTGATTTGAGTTATTAGTCTTTTGTATATATATAATAGTTATAATAGTTTGTAGTTAGTTTTAGTTTATCGAATAGTTTATTGTTAGATTAGTATCTTTAGTCTAGCTTGTCTCATTAGTTGTATTTAATTTAGTTTCTTTTAGTTTGTTTATTTTAGTTAGTTTTGCTTATTTAGTTTAATTAGATCACTAAACTTAGATCAGCTTTCCTCTTCGGCTTCCTTACGAGACCTTAGGGCGGCCAACGGAGCCGTTAAACCCGTCAGAGTGGTCCATTCCAAACGGCTTGGGTTATTAGACAACCCCGGACCGGTTCCACTCTCTTAATTGACGGACGGTCGTTTTCGCCCATCAACAGGGCCAACATGACCCCAACACTAACCTATGACGCATTCCGAGTCACTCTGCTCTGGGTAATTCTACTTGAAATGGCTCGAGCTTGGCTCAAGCTGCTTCGACCTGGTGCTTCACCAGAGCCTCCTACTCGGTGAACTCCTGAATAAATGCCTCGTTCATAGGTCCTTCCAAGTTTTGTTTGACTACAATGACTACTTGTTCCAGCTCTGCTCCTCAGCCCTCAATATCCTCAAACAATTGGCAAGCTTCGTCCTGGACTGGTTGGAGCCTCTGAGTCACTTCCATGACTTTACTCTGTATGGTATGGACCTGCTACTGAGCAGTGCACTGTTCCTGGGATCTTTTCATCTTCTCAACTGCTGACAAGAGTTTTAACTGTGCATGTACTATTGCTTCTTGTTTATTTTCTTCCTGGAGCTGTGACTCCAGTGTCTTCAGTTCAGGGTCCTTAGTAATTCACTCATAATTCTGCACACTTCTACTTCTAATTTGTTTACATTCCAAATCTAATGCTCTAATTCTCTCAACTGCACTCTGGGCAGTGGCTTCTCTTTGGTCTCACACGTCTTGTGGAGTGATTGGTAATGTTTGTAGCTCTAGGTCTTCTATCCTTTGTTGAAGCTGCTAGATGGCTTCAACAATGTTTGCTACTTGATGATCCACTGGGTCTTCCTCCTTTTTCTCTAATCCCATCACAGAGCAAAGTACTTTGTTGACTTCTTCTTTTACTCCAACCTGCTCTGCGAGCAACTGTTCTTTCTCTTGTTGGATCTGTGCTCTCTCCTCTTTGAAATTTGTTTGGAGGTCATCCTTCTCCTGTTGCGCAACTCGGTGTTGCTGTATCACTTTCTCTTGTGCTTGCTTCAGGGCCACTATGTCCTATTCTGTTTCTTCCCATGCACGATGAAGGCAAGCTTCGGTCACATCAATTAGTCTGTGGAGTTGTGTAGGCTCATCTCCCAACTCTGGTGCTTATGATGGAGGGGGTGCAGTGGACACTGTGCGACTGGAGTGAAGGGTCTGTTGTACCCCTCGCAATTATGCTTCAATACTTTCATACATGGTCTCTTTCTTGGCTCGGATACAATTTGCGAAAGTGTTCTCAGTGCAACGGTCGATGGAATAAGTAGACAACGATGTAGCAAATCCCTCCAATGGACAAGAATCCTTCATCAATGCAATTATGTCTGTTACGACGCAGTCCCAATAGTTTGATGGTGAGATTTATGATCACAATTGTTGTTCTAACCATTCAGGGGCATCAATATAACGATTATAATGCCTCCAATGGTCATATTTCTCTGCCATGACAAAGTGCCAATATGAGTTTCTATGATATTTTGGTGAAGTTAAAATTCTGGAGACCTTTCTTCTGCGAAGTCTTCTCTGGAACTTCCTATAATTTCTCTAACTTTTCTTTCTTCTTGTTGAGATTTCTAGCCTTCTTCCCTGTAATCTACGTCTCAGTATTCCTCTTTCCATTCTGATTCTTATCTCCTCTTGGCATAGTAACTTCACGTTGTTGATGGTCTTTCCTAGGGTTTAAGGGAAATACTTATTCTCTATCTGGGGTAGGTGATCTACTCTCTTATATAGATAGGTGTTTCAACTCTTCTTGTGTTCTTTCAACTTCGACATCTATATTGTTGGTCTTCAGTAGCTTCGACTGGTTTTCTTGTTCTTTCAATAAGTGCACTATTCTCCTATCCATGAAGTCTCTTAGGTATTTCTTTTTCTGTTCTAGAGCTTCCTCTTCTTTTCTTCGGGTCTGATCTTTCTCAATCTAGGTTTTTCCTAGTAACATAGAAAATGGGGAGTTGTTCTAAATAAATTTAACAACCTCAAATTCTTCCTCTATCAAAGTTCTATGAGCACTCATAGATGTCTTTGTAAGTCTTCCATATAGGGTTATCAACTTTCCTCTAAATAATCCTATTCCTCCCAATGAAGGAATCATAGCAGGATTCCCCAAAATTTCCCAGGTTCTTTCTATCATGATATTCACCTGTGTTTCCTCATCCAGAACACAATCAATGTTGAAGTCTCATATTCTTGTTTCTATGCACTCTTTTTCTTTGAAGATCTCTGATAAGTTGATATCTCCATGATCATTCAGGGTTTCTTTCATCTGCAATAGTACAGTCTCTAATTCTTTCTGGGTTTCTTCCATGGTCTTATATTCTTGGCCTTCCTCAAGATTTTCTTGTCTCATATTCATTCTTTCAACCTTAGCAATCATTCTAGGGAAATCCAGAACTTCATGGTCCATATCTTTACAACAAAGAAAACTAGGTCTTCTACTAGGGAATTCCTTAGCAAGGTGTCCCGGTCTTCTGCAACTGTAACAAAGAGTTAATCCTCTCTTTCTATTAAATGATCCCCAACCTTTCTTGTACTATGCACTAGGATCATAGTAGCTAACCTGGAAAAAATTATTCCTAGGATCCTGCATCCATTTGTTAGTCCAAACATTCTTTCTATGCATAGGAATCACATATCTTTCATTATTTCTATCAGATCTGCTCATATCAAACCTTGTTTCGTCTATCTCTTCACTAATTTTCAAACTAGGACAAAATTTATCAAACATACCTAGATCCATACTTTCGAAAAAAAAAATTCCACTTATCTTACCTTTATCAGAGCACAAAGCTTCAATATCTTACCTCTTTTCTTCAGATCTAACTTTTCTTCTTAGCATAAAGCTTCACAAATCAAGTAGAGTACTACGCACTAGGGAAACATATCTATGCACAAAGCTTTCCTCTTTTCCTCAGTTCCTAGCAATCATTTCAGGTCTCAACAACGGAACCATTTGTTGGCACAGGGGGAGACCCAGGGTTCAACGCTTCAACAACGCACCAACAAAACCCTAACTACCAACCCTTTGGGCAACACCTGCGAAGAAGATGAAGTCTCACCCGAGGTAGAGGCAGGGCTGGTTGAGGACTCATATGTCTGCAACCTAGCTCAGACACAGATATGTGATTACAACACCTTAACAGAGAACTTAGCAGTCATTATTCATCAGTACTTAATCTTAGTTCATAGTGAAAATAAACCCTAACTACAGAACAATGCGGTATTCACCCAGATCTAATATATAGAATCATTTAGCATAAGGAAACAAATCAGATATAGCATCTTATTCACATTATTAGTCACTAATCTATCATATTCATCTAAGCATACATTATTGAACTAAGAATTAATCATATGAACAATAAAACAACCATAAATCACAAAGCAACCATAACACAAGATATACATGGTTCACCCCCAGCCTAGGCTACGTCCACAAACTCTTCTTCTCTTTATTATCTTTCATCAATCATCTACATGCATAGAGCCACAAAATCCTACTCCGCATAGGACAGGAGATCTGCGCGCACTTTTCCAGATCCTCCTTCCCTAAGATAGGTTACAGCACAAAGCCTTTACACAGTCTCTTACAATCACCTGCACTTAGCTCTACAAGTCTTACACAGCGTGCACAAAGCCAAATAACATAGATCAGATTTGCACTTAGAAAAAAGGTACTACTTCTTACATCACCTAGATTTCTATTTATACATTACAAAATCATGCCTAAGCATGGGTAAACCCATGGGACGACATCCCATAACCCATTACATCAACCCAAAACCGAACAAACCCTAAAAAGGGGATGAGATCCTCCGATCTCCGATTTGACTTGCACTCCATCTTTGACAGCCTAGAAAAGTCCCAAAAAGGTCAAACCTGACCAAGGATCTCCAAAAATTGGTCAAGGTCCAACAAAGGCTATCTTGGTCATGGAAGAAAATATTTATTTCTGGCATGATCCCATCCTGAAAGACATCCTGCTCCTAGAATCCTCTTGCCTCTAAAACTTTTGTTTGGCCATCTCAACCCATGAAACCTACCTGAATTTCTTGGAATATGCCTCTCTTCCATATGCAATTGAATTTTGGTTCCCACTGAGTGACTGGCTCTCCCTCTAAGCCTTATGACTCCCTCTAAAGTCAGAATCCCTTTGAGTCTCCTAACTACCTCTGAATTCAGACTCCTTCTGAGTCTCTTAACTCCCTTTGAAGTCATAATCCCTCTAAATCCACTGACTCCCTATGAAATCAGATTCCCTTTGAGTCTACACAACCTATGGAGCTACCTACTCCTTGTCCACTATCCTCTGCATAGTCCTGGGAGGATTCTCTTCCCCATTGGATCCTGAGGGATGAATCCCTCTGAAATCTGGATCCTTTTGAGTCTGCACTACTGGTAGTGACACCTTCCTCACCACTGGTGGAGATACCTTCTCCTCGTCATTGCCCTCTCTACCCCTGCTGATCACAACACACATAAAATGGCCTTCTCTAACTCCAAGAACCACTACTAATATGAAGCTAGATCCTATGAACATCCAATAACACCTATCCATCCCAGAACAACACTACATATCCCTACTCCTCAATCCATGAGGTTGAGAACACACTTGTGGCACCCATGGCACATTTTCCACTCGTAACACATCCCCTGACTCCATCTGTAATACCACTTCTCTATATCCCTATACTACATGCATGGTCCTCCTACCAATCTCCTTATACATACATGAGTAAAAAACTATGAATCTCACAAAAAAATCTTATGCCCCTGTCATGTGTCGGTGGCTCCCATTGGATAAGAACCATGCAATCCTCCAAGGAAAGCATCCTACTTCTCTAAGTCATGACCATCCAATGAACTTCTACCCAAATCCATCATCCAAGTCACCAAACTCTTCATGTCTACACATGCTACCAATAGATCCTATGTCTTTGTTTGAACAATCCTAAGTTGTGGTTGGACACTTAGTCTAGTCCTATCTATACCTTCACAACTCATCCCTATAGTGTCCTCATCCTCCTGGGTCAAATACATCATACATTGTCACACCTTGACAATGTATAAATCTCATCAACCTAACATACACACGAATCCATCTCATCTATGCCAAAGATTCCAAGATGCGCCCATCATACATCACTATGATAAGCCACTAGAAGTCCATCCACATGGTTGGAAATTTTCCACACAACATATTGTTGTGATCCGGGCTCTCTTCCAATACACCAAAACTCCCAACCTGCCACACCACCGAGCTCCAATATCCCACAAATCCTTGTCTGGATGATCTTCTCCATGTATCAAACTAGATACCATATAGCATTTTTCCACCTGCAACCATCACTTTAGTTCCCTCTCAGAGATAACTCATCATCTCCCTTAGAGTTGTCACCTGTGACCTTCCCAGAACAAGAACAAGAACAAGAAAAACACTCCTCCAGTGTTGTAGCCAAAAATGTGTCTCAATATGGTCCTCTTCTCTTCATATCCCAATCTTTGATATCATGTCAATTTTCACATGCAACTCTATGTGACTAATTTTCAGATCTGAAAAATTGTTTCCTAGTGGATCTAACAATAAAACCCTAGTTGTTATCACTGAACAATTTTACATTGAAAATTATTGACTAAAAACATATGCATTGAAAACACAAATAACATAGATGAATCATCAATACACATGAGATACAAATTTTAGTTTTGTAATCTTGTTAACATCAGAAATCTTGAGGGAAAAACCAACCCTCCCAACCAAGACAATATCACCAAAATTTGAGGACAACCTTGTCCTCCAAAGTCACCAAAACTTAGAACAACCTTGTTCTCTAATAACCATACAAATAAAAAAAACCAAACCTCATCAATATCCCTTAAAATATCCTTTTCCCACAAATCTTCTATAGACCACCTGTATGGCCTACTAACATCACCTATTAGCCTTTATAGATATGTACTTTCCCAAAAATATATATATGTGATTCACCTTACTGGCAACCCGCATACATATGTTTTTTTCTCCACTGCAAACCACGTATACCCTATATGTGATTCGTCCTTATGAAATCCGTGTATATACATGCTTCATCCTCCTGCAAACCATGTATTGTATGAAAAATTTGCTCCACATGTACAACCTTCTTCACTTCTCTCTTCTAGGCCAGATTTGGTAGAATCACTTATGCCAACTCCATCATGTCTCTACACATGATCTACAAATATGAAATGTCACAATGACCTCTCTCCTTTATATAAAATCCTTAGGGGTAACAATAGAATCCCCTCCACAATTCAACATCAAATTAGGATTTCCTTATGGGTGTGAAGCCCCAACATAAGCCCACAAAGCCTAGCACCAAACCCATGAATCCCCCACTCAAATCCAAGGGAGTTTTCACCAAACCAAAAGTGTGATGTGGTGCCCACGATGATTCCCACATTCCCAACACCTAGGGACATGTGATAATACCTACCCGAAGCTACAAACATAAACACACATTTACCCAAAAACATATTAAATTAATTCCCAAAATAATATTAAAATAATGAGCACACCTTTTTTCCAGAAATACAATAAAATAATGGTAATTTGGATGGCTCCCATGGCATAAAAATATAAAATTAAAATAACAGTGATCTAATGTCTCACCATCAGAATCTGATGGTTGGAGGTAAAATATAAATGATTGTTGGGTGAGATCCGATGAGCTCACTTTGATGGACTCTCGGAGTCCGATGGTCAGAGTGTGTAGTTAAGGGGTGAGCTCACCAATCTAGTGGGAGCCTTCTTGATGGCCTGGGCATGTAGAACATCCTGGTGCATATGGAAAATAAATTTTCTAAATTTTAACATGGTATAAGCCTTTGAGATGGAGAGGTTTTGACTTGTGAATGTGAGTAAGTCTCAGTAAATGTATCAGTGAAAACCCAATGATATAGGTTTGAGGTAAGCTTCCCATGGCTTGATTTATTAATAAAAAATTCATATAACTCCTAAAATTATTCGGGAGGAAAGGTAGGAGGGATTCCATGAAAATAGAAAGCCCTTCCTAAAAATAAGGAGTTGTGCCTTAATCGTTGATTTATCATGGGAATTGTTGGCATAGGGGTAGACCCAGGGTTCAACTCTAACAACGCACCAACAAGCCCTAACTACTGGCCCTTTCGGAAACACCTGCGAAGCAGATGAAGTCTCACCTGAAGCAACAATAGGGAGGTTGCAGGACATAGGTGTCTACAACCAGAGGAAATGAAAAGTGAATCTAGACAACAACAAGATAACCTAGCTATGCTTTAACAATATTATGCTTACTTCGTAGAGTTATATATCTGATCTAACATTCGTGCAATAACAATATAACAGATAGCAAATAATCACAACATCAACCACAGAGACAAAAATATTCACATGGTTCACCATATCCCTAGGGCTGCGTCCACAAAACTATGCTTCTTGATATATTAGATGAAAGAATATAGTTCTATCTATGCACTTAGCTACATATTTCTCTCATCTCTCTTTTTCTCCCCTCCCTATGCACCTAGCTACAGGGTTGATCTTCGCACCCAACTAAATATCCATAATACATAATTCTCTTACAACACAACACTTCTCTCTCTCAATACAATAATCGTACTCAACAACATAAGAAAACCACAATATGAACGAACCCTTCCCCTCTCATCTATATCTTTATTTATGCATTACATGACTCGTATACAATCCTAGGTTGAAACCTAGGTGTCAAAACCCTAGATGCTAAAACCCTAGGTCCACTTGACCTGTGTTTTCAGGGCTTCGCCAACCTGTCCTTCCTTCTTTTCCACGTGGTGCTCCAAAGCTCCCATTGGTCTCTTTTTCCACTTGCTGAGTTATCCACTATCCATCTTCTTTGTTGATCTATCTTCCTTGATCTTATTGTTCAATGACTCTCTTTCCTTTACTTTGCTCCTTCTTTTCTTCTTCTTTAACCACTTCAACCCCTCCTCGATATGTGTGCCTTCCGCGCTCTTCATACTTCATCTTTCTTCTTCCTTATTCTTAACTTTCTTTCTTAATCCATACCCAAGGGCCAATAGGCCCCCAAAACTCACCTGCGACTCGTCCTGAGTCACTGTAGGATTGAAATTTTTGTATCACTTTGATTGCAGACTGCGTAGAGAAGCCTATGCTTTCTTCTCTGTCCCTCCCTGTCATGTGCAGACTATATTTTTTGTGCCTGGTACCTAGTTTCAACTGCACCTGGTACCTAGACCCTTCTTCCTTTTCTTTACTGAGTGTTGTGAGGCAACTGGTTGTCACAATATAGCTTCAACCGGCTCCCATTCACTAGACCTTCCTTCCATTTTCCATTCAGAGTCTTCAACTACGCATCTCCTCCTTCTGTAACATAGATAACCTCAAATGGACCAAGACAATGAGTCCTGAACTTCCCTGGATGCTTCATGAACTTGTTGTCATACACCAATACCAAATCTCCTTGCTTGAATGCTTTCTTCTTGATGTGTTTGTCATGATAGACCTTCTCTCGGTCTTTTTGTACCTACTGGTGAAATCTTGCTATAAAATTGTCTTCCTCTAGCTCCATCAACTGCGCGAGCTTGTCTTGAATAGTGCCAGTGTCATCCATATCTGTGAATGCTACAATTCTTAAGCTAGGAACCATCCATAGGAATTATTGCTTCTAGGCCATAAAATATCTTAAGGTGAGTCTGCATTGTCAGCTTCTTACAAGTAGTTCGATAGGCCCATAACACTGCTGGTATTATCAAATCCCAATCATCTCTATTCACACTACAAATATTCATCAACAATGTCTCCAAGATCTTATTGAAAGCGTCGACTATGCCATTTTCTTGTGGGTGGTATGGTGTACTCTTCTGATGGTGAACTTCAAATTCTGGAGTCAAGGCTTCAACAGTTTTATTAATGAAGTGTGTACCTTGATCACTCATGAGGATCTTCAGGCATCCAAACCTGGTTATGATATCATCAAAAATTAATCGCATAGCTATAGTTTCATTACAATCCTTGACTTCTCTTGCTTCTTCCCATCTGGTCAAATATTATGTCACAGTGATGATATATCTAGATCCTGTGCACTTTCCTAGTGGTTTTATAGGTCCCACAAAATCAATGACCCATTTCTCGAATGCTTGTAAAGTTAACTGTGGTGCTAACGACATCTCATCTCTTCTAGAGGGATTCCATACCCTCTGGAAAACATCATAGGCTCTGTAGTATTCCTTAGCATCCTTATCTAAAGTAAGCCACCAGAGGCCAGCTCTAAGAACCTTCTACATTGTTTCTTTCCCTACATAGTATCCTCCTTCAATCCATTCATGTGCTTCTGCAAGGATCAATGGTCTCTCTGCCTCCATAAAAAATCTCCTCAAGATCTCATCTGGTCCCATCTTATATGATTATCCAACTATAAGATGAAAATCTGAAGCGTGGACTAGCAATTGTTTCTTCTGAATAACTGTATATTCATGAGGTTCCATTCCTGTAGACAAAAATTGGAGGACCTCGGCAAAGTGATCATCGACTTTTATGATAGCCAAAAATTGTGCATCCGGTAGTGTATCCTCCAAGCTGTTAGGTTCCTCTCCATGTTCTAACCTCGACAAGTGGTCAAGTCCCTTATCCATTCTCCCTAGCTTGACCACTATCTCAAAATCATATTTCTAGAATAACAATAGCCATCTGCATATTCTTCCCCCCAACACTGACTTGTTGACAAAGTATTTCAATGCAGAGTGTTCAGTGAACATCTTGAAATGTCCTCTGAACAAGTAATGTCAAAGGTTATGAAACACATACACCATAGCTAATCCTTCTCTTTCAGTGGTGGTATATTTTATTTCAGTTATAGAAAGATTCTTGCTAGCAAAGGCTATAGGGTGGTCAATATATCTTACTCTTGGTTGTGATAACACTGCTCCTAATGAAATGGATGAAGCATTGACATGAACAAGGAATTCCTTGCTCCAGTCTGGAAAAACCAAAATAGGCGCAGTGACCATTTTCTTCTTTAGTGTGTCGAAGCTCTGCTAGAATTCTTCTGTCCATTGGAACTTACTACCTTTCTTTAGTAGCTTCTCCATCGACGATATTATTTGTGCATAGCCCTTAATAAACTTCCTGTAGTATCCAGTGTGTCCTAGCACAGTGCGAAGTTGTCTAACTGAAGTAGGGGGAGGTAGATCAACAATGATAGCAATTTTGGAAGGATCTACCAACAACCCATGCATACATACAATATGTCCTAGAAATACTCCAAAAGGTGACAATAAAATGCACTTCTTCAGGTTCAGGGAAATCTTGCATTGCATGCACTTATCCAACATTAGTCTTAAACATTCAATATGATTTTTCAATAGGCTAAAAACAGTCCAATCATCAAAATATGCTTCTAAAAATTTATGTAAAAAATCCTTGAATGCTTTGACCACCACCCTGGAAAAGATGGCTGGTACATTCTTCAATCCGAAGGGCATTACAGTGTACTGGAAGGAACCCCATCTATTGCAAATGTGGTCTAATGTCTATCCTCCCTAGCAATTCTGATCTGGTGATACCCAAAAAATCCATATGTGAAGGAGTAAATGTCTTGTCCTCCTACATTATCTAGAACTTCATTAGTAAACAGTGTAGGGAATGGATCATGTAAACATGCATCATTCAGTTTCATCAAGTCTACATAGATTCTGATCTCTCCTAACTTCTTATCTTGGACCATCATAGTGATGATCCACATAGACTCTTCAACGGGTTCTATGATTCATTCTTCCATCATTCTGTCTAATTCAATCCTAACCTTCTGCTTGTATTTAGGATTCAGTCTGTAAGGTCTCTACATGATTGGTCTTGCATCTGCTTTTAGAGGAATATTCATCTCTCCCATGGGCCCTTTAATACCCTTCATATCTATGAATTTTGTTGGAAACAGGTCCTAATACTCATGTAGTAGTTCTATAATCTTGTCAATGGTAGCATCATCCCAATAGTCCCCAAAATTTTCCAAGTTAGGTGTTTGCTTTGTTCCACTATTAACTTTCTTGATTCTAATATACTACCCAATAAAAGGTAATTCAATTCCCGACCCTTCTATGCTCTCCGTCCTTCAGTTTCAACAATGTTCACATTCCTAGAATCATCATCTTCATCAATATTTATATTGTAACAATCCTGTAATCTCTGAAAAGGTGTAGTCCATTCATCCTCTTCTTGATCCAATGGGAGGTTAAGTGCCTCCTCAAAGACCTTCTATCTTATAACTTGTAAATCCTGATCTACTGCGGGGTACTGACTCTTAAATAAAAATGTAGATTTAAGGTTCTGAGTCATACCGTACCAATCTGAAGTGGTGAGACATAGTTATCCTTGAAGATACCAATTGACAGGTGTTGTATCCAAAGTGTTAATGAACTTATGCACCCATTGTTCCTTAGGAATGTTGCTCCAAGATTCCTCACAACTTTTCACATGGTCCTTCAGACAACTATGACTTGTGTATCAAACTTTGCAACCCTCAACTTGGTCTGAAAAGCGCACTGTAATCAAAGTGTGACATTGTACCCACTCCACGATGTTCTTCTTATGTGTTCCCCACCATCTCATTGGCATTTCTTTCAAGGCTTCCTCCAGTTCCAAAAACCTCTATTGTACTGGTACAATTTCTTCAAATTTCGTTAGAAATGTTTTTAAATGATTCAAACCATCAAAAGTGGGAAGATTACTTACTTTTGTGCCAACCCAGCGAACTTCCTTGGTCAACCTAGCACATCTCTGTGTAGTGACTTCGTACATTATGTTCTTCCAGTTCTCCAGTGCTTCTTCTGAATCTGAAGAGCATGCACTTCACTTTGCCAACTCACATTCCCATCTATTGTAGGATTAATGTAATCATGTTGTCCTCTTGTCAGTTTGTAGATATTTTCTAGCTCGTAGGCGCGGTCTTATTCTCTTATGGGCTATTTGTATATGCAATATTCATCAAGATATAGAGGTGCAATGAACCTAAGGCCATTACCCTCAAATTTCATTCTTCTCTTCTTTAGGTCAACAAAAGTCAAATTGTTGAAGGCCCAATCAATACCCAACAACACAGGATAAGGACAACTCTCATCCACAATCTCAATTACTTCAAAGTCTACAAATGTTCTTACCCTGTCGATGTCCATAAGGACATGCTCCGGTCTTCCAAAAGGGCTCACTACCTGCTGATTATCCATCCTGATCCTAATAGGAGAGTAAATTATCTTGGGTTTTCCCATCAGTGCCCAAGTCTTCTTTCTCATAACATTGACTTCTGATCCCAAGTCGAGGACCACATAATCTACGTCGTAGTCTCCAATCTGAACATTCAGGTGTAGTTCCTTATTTGTTCTCCTTGTTGCACCTCTTTCATCACCTTAGTGAGCAAAATAGAGGTGCTTGCAAGCTTATTTGGGTTTGCTAAGAAGGACAGTTGTAAGGGAAAGGGTTAGAGAAAGAAATATAAAAGAACAACTAAGAATTAAACTAAGAAATAAAACAACAACCAAACTAATGAACATAGGGACATAAGGACAAAAGAAACAATAAGACCCATGTCACCAATGGTAAGGTTGATATTAGTGAAAGAAAACACCAAAAAGAAAGAGGACTATGAGTCCCTTCTTCCTCCAAGGGAGGGCTCTTGGACCCCAACAAATAAGCTCTTCTTATAACTTTGAAAATGAAAATGGTGAAAGAATTCCTTGCTAATCCACTCAAGGGGTGAGATGGATTGCCCAATGCAATGATGCTAGTATACTCTTGATGAGAATAGAGGATTCCTCAAGAGAATAGTGGCAGCATAACTTTGCTATGAAATTCCTTGAAAAATGAAGTGCATCCATGGCATTTTTATAACATTTCTTTGAGGTATTGTCCAACGAGTTTGTAGTGTGTAAAGAGGCTAATTAGGGCATTTCTAGGTCTTTGACTAGCCACCCAGTCAAATCCAGTCCAAATTTGAGTGTCAAATCAACTTGGAAGCTGAACTAGAAGTGGGTGGGAGGCTGACCACTCTCATAAATGCGTTGTTTCTCAGGTGTGCAGCTTTTTGAGACAACAGTCGCGCATCGGGTGCATGTGCGTGATTCCTGCATTTTTGTTTTGCGTATGTGCACGTGTGCTCTATTTATTCATAGCGCCTTTAATTTTAGCATTGGTTGCATAGTTTTTGACCCTTTGGAAATGATTTTGTGGTAATATTGGTCCATGGGTGACCTCATAACTATTTGGCAATGCTAAATTCTTGTAACCATTTGCGGATGAAATTTTAGTGATAACAGATGCCCCCTGATGGATGAGGTTAGGAGCATACATATAGCCAAAATCCATCAATGTTTCTTCTACTAAGAGTGCCATTGTAAGAGAGAGCGATAGGGGGAATGTCAAGAGATACCCGTTGGAGGGAGAAGGGAACCTATAGAACCCAACCTTCCATAAGGTGTGTAAAAATAAACTGTGTACAAACAAGGTGGGCATGCCCTATGCTCATGTCATGTAACTCAAAAAGGAATGATGTGTTGATGTAGACAACTGCAGCGCCCTCGGGGGCGGTTGTGATAAAGGAAGAAGAAAATTATGTGGGGGAATATACTCTAACCAGTAGGCAGTGATATTTGTAATAAATATCACAGATGTTGTTGGCATTTGAGAGCCTAGACAAGTTTAGAGCTCGTCGGAAAAGATAAGAAATAACTGCAATAGTCGCAAAGTAAGACCCACCGTAACATGAGAAATTTTGAATTCGAATGTTACGGGGGTCAACGATAGTAGGGAGCAATTGTGGTTCTCCCTGTGCCATCCGAGATCTCTCATTGGAAAGGTAATGAGAGTCAAGATATTGTCTCCCTTCTGGAAAACTGGGCTGATGTCGACAAAAGGGGGACACAACTCCCAGAAGCAAAGGGCTTCGTGAAATCTACTAGGTGAGATGATGAACTGAAGGAGGTACATGGTCGAAGTAAATACATATGAAGACTCAAGACTACCCTTGGTTGGGGGTATATGCAAAGTATAAGTGGCCACAACCATTCAACTAAGTTGAGTGTCAGGGGGACAACAAGACGTGGGATGAGTTGTGTCAGAGGCCGGACAAAGTGAAAAAAATCAGAGGGCAGAGGTAAGTGGCTAGTGGGATACTCGGAGTATATGGATGATGTCAACAAGGGTAGATGATAAGGGGTGCCCCAACCAAAGGGTGATAGGGGTTGCATTTTCCAAAAAGGGAAGAAGGTCGCCAAAGGTGACGACAAAAAGGTAATGTAAATGCTGGAAACAAAGGCATTTGTACAATAAATAAAGAATAAGTTGGGATGAGTGTAGAAATATAGAAACGGGTGCCCCAATGTAATATGGTTGGGTCGGTGAGGGTGCCATTTGTGTGGAGAATTGGTGGAGGGTGGGGGCCCCATGGGTGGGTTTCTGTATGAGGTAGGTGAAATGAAGGGAAATTTGCAGAGGGGCAAATTGATTGTGGATGAAATGGAGGGTTCATGATACTGTAGAGGTGGAGTCAAAATAGAACCTTGAAGAGATAATCTAGGATTCCGGTGGGAAAGCTAGCAAAATGAGGAGGAGTATGTGGCTGATTCGCGACATGATGTAAGACTATCAGGACTCCCATCCCTACAGGGCTAAAAAAAAACATGAGTGTCAAAGTGAAAAAGGGTGCTATGAATGAGACAACTCATGTGGGGGAGAGTGCTACTGGGTGACAATACCGAAGATGCAAATGGAGGTATTGGTACTGTAGAGCCGGAGATGGAGATCCTATAGGAAAATGTCAGAGGGTGTGACTGGAGATGCAATTGAGATTTAGAGGGAATAATTACATGCCAGTACTGCTTATATACCTCAAGGGGTGGCATTGAGGTATGATGACCAAATACCTACACACATGAAAACCAAATACCCGGCATGAACAATATCTGAAGAGAATCGAACATACGAGCATTTATTTGATAACTTTGAACATGAGCATGCGTACTTAGATGGGGTATGAAAAAATGGTGCCCCGGGGGCTCAGGATAAAAAGTGTCCCATGGACTGTCGTGATGTAGATGACAGGATGTTGATCTCGTGGCTGAAGACAGATTGAAGAATGAACACTCGGAGCTCCCGGAATGGTGGTTGGAAGTTTGGTGAAAAGGCCTATATATAGCTGTAGGGCCCACATTGCCACCTCATTTGTACTTGCTTCCATAGTGATTGGTCGAGAGGTATTCAGAGAAGATTTGGGGATTCCATAAGAACAAGGTAGTCAATCCAAGATTAGCGAGCTTCAGGTTAGTAGTCTTATCATCCTGCATAGAATTAGGTTTTCAATTTTGGGCAGGGGCTGTACAGAGGGCCGTACAGGGGGTTTTAGGGATGTGGGCCTCCAAGTGCGTGGGCAATCCAAAAATATGCATGCACAAGTGCATGCCTGCCATCTGGATAGACGCTCATGGGGGCACCCATAAGGGGGACAAAGGCGTGCATGGTGTGCGTGCATGTTTTCTACACAGTCGCGCACGGGTGGGCGGCTGTGTAGTGGGCAGGCGCGCTCTGATGCGTGCCTGCGTTCGTGACAGGGGCGCATGGAGGTGCCCCTGTAGAGTAAACAGGTGCACATTTAGGTGCGCCTGTGAGATGGACACGTACATCTGAGTGTGCACCTGTGGGGTGAACAGGCGCGCATATGGGCGCGCCTGTGGAGTGAACAGGCGCGCATGTGTGCATGCCTGTGGGTTAAACAGCTGCACCTTGGAGGCAAGGTTGACAGGTGTAAGACTTGTTTTTTAATGTTTTTGATGGTCAACATGGCTGACCTAAGACTATTTTATGTGGCTGGAGGTGATCATTGTGCATGATGCCAGTCGGATGGTGAGAGCGGGATTGGTCTCAGCTAAGGGATGTCGTGGCAATTGAGGATCCGGGGGTACGTGCTACTTTGGCAGCCTGTGGGCTGCTGAAGTTCTTTGAGTGCTCATTGATATGGGCGCAGGAGTATCTCCTGCAGTTTCTTATCCGGATGTGGAGTCCGGACCTGCATTGTTTTATGGTGCTGGGAGAGCATATTGCCTTCACTGCGGTGGAGGACATATATTTTTTTACTAGGCTCCCGTTTTGGGGAACGCCCCTACCGGCGGAGCCGGTATTACCTACAGATGTGGCGTTAGTGATAGTGGGCTAGAGGTATTGTTCCAGGGAAAACTTTATGCTGGGCTCTTTCGTGAGCATCAGGGCAATGGATGCTCTAGCGCATCGCTATATAGAAACGATGTTTGTGAGGGTGTATGGGTCCCTTGCGATTCAGTGGATCAGTGGTGGTCAACTGAGTATTATGGAGAGGGTACTGGCCGGTGAGCACTTTTCCTGGGGGCTTACGCTGCATGCCAGGATGGTAGGGTAACTGGACCGTTGTCGGTCCACTGATACAGGAGAGTTTGCCTTTGGGTCCATCCTGGTGGCCTGGTTTTTGGAGAGGGTGCCTATGTTGCACCCTAGGATTTTATTGGGCGCTCCTGGGGCACGAGAGTCACGACTGAGGCAGTGGTCGACTATTTTTCTTTGCCACAGTGGTGGTGAGGGTGGCCTCTTCTTTACGGCTAAGGTGACGTAGGTGTGGCGGCAGATGCCGCAGGTGATATTGCAGTTCCCATATGCTGGTGTTGACTTCCAGGATGATCTAGACATGGTGTTACCTCCAGGGGAGGTTTTTGATCACCGAGGTATGTTTATGAGTTTGATATATATGCTTTTTGAGATAGCATGACATATGTATAGGGTATAGATGCTGATACTATTGTTTGGTTGTTTGTATGTGTAGATGTGGCACCTCGCGGGCACGAAGTTGAGTTGTTGAGGGTGCCAGCTCGCTAGGAGTCGGGGAGACCACCACGGGGAGGGGAGAGACATCGACATGAGGACATTGGGGTGAGACCAGCTGAACCTGAGAGAGAAGCGAGGAGACACCGGTTTGATGACCCAGGTGTCGGGCCATCACATGCTCCTCGGGCGGATGCCGGAGCAGATTTTGAGGATATTCACCGTTGCCTAGAGGCGGTGCTACAGGGCATGCCTGAGGGCATGTGGTTTCATATCCAGGATGAGGGCATCCTGGAGCAGTGTGTGGGGGTTCTGCCATTATGGTGGGCCATGGTACGACAAGCAGTAGTAGCAGGTGCTATGATGATCGGATGATTACCTCTTGGTCTGGAGGGACCAGTAGTGGGTGGGGAACCACCGCCTGAGGGAGGGGCAGGAGGTGGTGCTCTAGAGGCACATTGAGCAGTGCTCTATGTATTTTTGTATTTTGTATATAGGTTGGTGAGCCCATTTTGTACCGAGGTGCTTCACTGGCCTGTGAATACTTGTATTTTTGTATGTAAACATTTGGATGGCACTATGGATCAACTTATATATATACGAGTATACATTTTGACATCTATGTGATGTTTACATGTGTTTGTTAATGTTTGATGATGTCTAATCTATATATATGCTGTGACAGGTTTTTGATATGTTTATGTATGTGTAGAGATATCTTGATGTGATATATGCCAGTCTAACACAATGTTAGCTAAGTTATCTATAATTTGATTCAATTGTCTTGGAATATGTGTAAATGTAATGGAATCAAAATGTTGAGATAAAAGTCTAACCTGAAGGTATTTGTGAAAGAGGCAAGGATCATGGACGCGGTACACATTGTTGAGTTGGAGAACGACTAGTTGAGAGTCGAGAAAGATGCTAAGGTGATGAATACGATGATGTTGGGGATCGGCGAGGAGGCCAATGATGGTAGTGTATTCAACTTGGTTGTTGGTGGCTGAACCCAAACATATGCTGCTCGAATGGAGCATTTCATGTGAGGGGGTATAGAGGGCCCAAGCTACTGAAGCTAGATTTTGTGTCCAATAGCTGGCACCATCAACGTAACCGATGTGGTAGGTCGATGGAGGAAGCATCTGTCAATAGCACAAATGATAGTTTAGACGTGAGGGATGGAAAAAAGATTAAAAACACTTTAAAAAGAAATAACCTAAAGTAGAATTGCTACGCTTAGGCATAAAATTTATTTAAGTATAACCCGTTAACAGGTTCTTTGAGAGAGAGGCCTTCGGGAGAGGCTAAGATGTAGGCACCTTTGGTGAGGCAATGTTGGATAATGTAGGGGCCATGCCATAGTGACTCGAATTTTCCATGACCAAGGGTATCGTGAGCGATATCGTAAGCAAGGATGAGGTCACCTTCCTGAAATGAGCGAAGGTTGACATGGTGGTCAAAGGTGGCCCTTGATCATTTTTTAATTGTCTCATTGTTCTGTAATGAAGATCGACAATCTTCATCCAGGGACTCTAAGTTCAACAAGTGTTGCTCCATTGGAGCAGTGTCGGGTAATATCTCAATTGCGGTGCGTAAGGTGGGAATTTTGCACTTGATGGGAAGAGTGGCCTCAAGCCCATGGACTAGATGAAATGGTGTGAAACCAGTGGCTGTTTTCATAGCCGTACGATAAGCCCATAGCGTGGAAAATAAATTATGATGCCAATTGGTCTTATGTTTATTAATCGTGCACTGTAAAATGGTCTTGAGGACCTTGTTAACTGCTTCGAACTGTCCATTAGACTGAGGGTAATATGGTGAGGCAAAATCGTGGGAGAATCCTAACTGAGATGAGAGTTCGATGAAAATCTCATTCTCGAAGTGTTTCCTATGATCGGAAACTAATTGGAGTGGTACTTCAAAGTGGGATATGACATGGTTAAAGAAAAAAGGTGTTGCGGTGTCAGCGGTATTGTTGAAGGTGGGAATAGCTTCCACCCATTTTGTGAAGTAATCAACTGCGAAAACAATGTATTTGTGCCCATTTCTAGAGGGGAGATTACAAGTCATGAAGTCGATGCCCCATTTACAAAAGGGGCCAGCAGTAATGACTGGGTGAAGAAGAGCAGGTGGTACTTCTGCTTTGTTGGCGTAAAGATGACATTTCTCGCATCATTTCACGGTGTGAATGCAATCGTGAAACAATGTAGGCCAAAAATAACCTACTCAGATGATCTTCTGAGTAGTGGACATTCTCGAAATATGACCCCACATGCGCCGCTATGGCAATAATTCAAGACTGTATCGGCTTCATCAATAGTCAGGCATCGACGAAGAATGGTGTCGACCCCTCGCTGATATAAGATGTCTCCGATGAGGAGATAGTGGGGGGCCTGGTGGCAGATACGATGACGATCATCTTGTGAGAGGTGGTTACTGAACTTTTGGGTTTGGAGGTAGATGAGGAGGTCATCGTACCAAGGGTCATCTGAAGTGATGTAAAATAGATGTTAATCGGGGAAGTCTGTATTGACGAGGGTAGTGGTAGTATCAAAGGGAAATGCCGTGACAAGTTCGACAAGGACGAGGGATTTCTTTCTCTTGGGTGTTGAAAATTCAAGATCGTACTCCTGAAGGATAACGATCCATTGGGAAAATTTGCCATTAATTTGCCGACAACTGAGAAAGTATTGCATAGGGTTGGAATCTGCGATGACCTTAGTCGTGCGAAGCAAAATGTAATGACGCAGTTTTTGGACTGCGAGGATGACTGCAAGGGCTAGTTTCTCTTCATGTTTATATTTCAAGGGTGGCCCTAAGAGGTTTTAACTAACATAATAAATGACATGCTCACGATCGTCATCACCGATTTGAATGAGAACTCCTACTACTGAGATAGCTGATGCTGATATGTAGAGGATATAGTCACGATTGTAGTTGGGTGCACTAATTAAAGGGGCATTGGAGAGTGCCATTTTAAGATTGTCAAATAATTTTTGGGCATGTTCATCCTAGTGGAATGGGATGTCGTGGTGTAGTAAGCAAAGGAAACTGTGTGCTTGAGTGGCTTATTCTGGGACAAAACACCGTAGAAATTTATCCTTTCCTTGTAGGCTTTGGAGTTGACGTAAATTCCTAAGAGGTGGAATTCTGTGATGGCTTGGACTTTGAGGGGGTCCACAATAATATCTCTTTGGGAAATGATGAATCTGAGGAGGCGCCCTATAGTGACATAGAATACACACTTGAGGGGGTTCAAGAAGATGTTGTACTGACGACACCGTTGAAAAATGATCCGTAAATAATCAAGATGTTGGGTACGCTTTTTGGATCGAGCGGTGAGGTCGTCCAAGTATGAAAGAATGATATGAGCTAGTTCGTGAAAAATGTATGTCATCACCCATTGAAAAGTTGCACCAGCATTCTTTAAGCCAAAAGGCATGACACAATATGAAAAGGTACCCCAAGGGGTAGTGAATATGGTTTTGTATTGATCGACTGGGTGAATTTGGATTTGGTTATAACCAGAGAAACTGTCCATGAAGGATAGAGCCTCATGGCTTGCGCAGTCGTCGATGATTTGATCGATGAAAGGCATTGGAAAGTTTTCTTTGGGACATGCGTGATTGAGATCTCGAAAGTCCGTGTAGACGTGGATAGTTCCCTATTTTTTGTTAACAGGTACAGGGTTGGAAACCCATGACGTATAGGTGATGGGGTAGATGAACCCGATAACATGTAATTTGTCAGTCTCAGCTTTGATGGCCGCTGCTTTGGATGGGTGTAGTGGTCGCTATTTTTGATGAACTGGGGTTATGTCAGGCCAAGTGTCGATGCGATGTTCGACGATCAAGGGATCAAGGCCATTCATTTCTGTGTATAACCAGGCAAAAATATCCCGATATTCTTGGAAGAGGGCTTTATAGGCGATGATTTCTTGAGGAGTGCAAGCGACGTCAATGGTGATTTCCTCAACGACTCCAATTTTAATGAAAATATCGAGTTTGATGGTCGGGGAAATGTTGGCCATGTTTCCTTCAAAATCATCAGGGGCAGGAATGGGGTTGTTGAACCAGTCGATATGCCCTAATGGGATAAAATCTTTGGTTTCGACTACGTATATGGGGTGTGGATTAGGAGGCGTGGATGATTCCTATGGAAAGAAGAGCGCTCGATGGTGGAGCGCATCCCATGGGTAGTCGAGGGTGTTTAGTTCCTCGAGTATGTCCTCGTCATAGTGAAATTGGCGGGAATACAAAGGGTCTAAAAGAGTGATATTGGTGACTGTCATTGTGTAGTTGTCTTCGGGCGAAGAAGAAGCAGGGGGAATGATGCAATGAGATTGCGATGGTTCACTCGACATAAATCAAATATCGAAGTACTAAGGAGTACCAATGTAGTTGGGTGTAATGTTTCTGTAGGGAAATGAATGGAAAAATTGGGGGGATTTGGGGGTGATTCCTTGGATAAGTCATCCAAGAACCATGGAGGCGTTGGGAGTGCTGCAGGTTGAGGAGAAATCATATGAAGAATCTCTAGTGATAAGGTAAGGTCAACCATCGATTTGGTAGGAGGTGTCGGGGTTTGAATCAGGGACATTTGGTGTCGCCTGTATTCAATGAACATAGGACATTGGTATGTAAAATGATCTAAGGATTCACATAGAGAGCAAGGGCATCTCATACGTTCATTGACTGAAGTTGTGACATAATGGATGTCAGTGATTTTTGGGTGGGATGATGTAGCTGGGTTGGGCTTGTTCTGGAATCTTTGGTGTATTGCAGCTAATGTCTGCTAAAAACATGGCAGTGCTAGGCAATGGTGGGTATAATGGCCATATTCTAAACATATAGTGCAAGCGAATTTGGTTCGCAGCCCTTTACTACTTGAGTGAGGGGAAGTAGCGAAAGTACTTGCTACAGTGGCAAGTGTTGATGGATTTGGATTTAGTGGAATCAAGTTTTGTAACTCCGGTAGAAATGGGAAGTTGTTGGTTTGGTGTCCGTCTTTCTCACATAGTGTGCAAGGAGGTTGGACGCGTAGGGGAAGTGGAGTTGTGGGCTCTTTCTTCTTTCACCTGCCCCTAGTTGTGGCAAGGAGGGTAGTGAGTGGGGGTGTAGAGGGTATGGTGGGAGTGAGTATGGGAATCGTGATTGGGATTCCTTCCAGTTGGGGGGGAAGGGATGGCCGAGGGACCATCTTTGGTGGATGTAAATACCAAACTGGAATTGCTAACACCATATTAGGGAGGGTAAGCGTTGCGGCTACTTGGAAAGCTTGTATGCCCAGTGGAGGGTAAAAGAAGGGGATTTGAGTAATGGCTTGGGGAACTGTTTCCCAAACTAGGATATGGCCTTGGGGAGAGGTGGAATTGTGACCTTGTGGAGTCGACGAGTTCGCAGGAGGCTCATGAGGGGGGAGCATTGCGACTAGTGGGACGTCAGATATGATAGAAGCCTCCCGAGGAGGAAGGGTATCTACTATGTCAGTTCCATTGGATGATACAACGCATACTTGATTGGAAGGATGAAGAAGTGATGGCACACCATGGTAAGTTCCTAACAATGATGGGTCTTTGAAAATCCTGAGACCCATTTCGATGAGTGGTTATGCGTTAGGACTCATGTGGATGAGAGGGAGAATGTTATCAATGTTGGAAGAAGGGTTAGGCTCGTAATGTGAGACTTGGTCGATTGTGATGATCTTCCTGTTGTGGGGGAACATCATGGTTCAAAAGACAAACAAGGCCACCACTTTCATAGTGTACATGTAGCTATGCCCGAACAAGATATTGTAATCGAGTGGGGCATCAATAACTTCCATGTTGATGAGGATAGTCTTGCCCCTGAGTTCTACAGGGACATTATGGAAGAGCCCTTCAGGAGACGATGGTCATTCGTCATAGGCTCTTAAGGTAATGGCAGATGGTATGAGTTCGGGGGAACCAAGTTTCTGCCATACAGACTTGGACATAATGCATGTGGATGCACCTTCATCGATGATGCATCGATGAACTGCTATGTTTCAAATTTTTACTGGGATTTGAAAAGCGATTAGAGTGGGTAGTCGAGGTTCTCCACTGTCAAGATCAAATGTGATGAGTCGAGTATCAGCGGGGTCGATTGCCCCCAAGGTGGAAATTAATGATTTCCACTGAGTGGGAAAAGTTTGAAGGACTTCTAAGATTGACATGGCAGCTGGGGATTGTGCTAAGTCATCAACCAAACTTTAATTATAGGTTTCCCTAGCCTGTGGGTTGTGGACATTCCTGTGCAATGGGATGTGAGGGATGCGAAGAAGTGGTTCTACATTAGGGTGGGGGATCAACAATGGGGGTCCTGTGGGTGTAGGGATTGTTTTGGGGGGGAATGGGAGGAGACTCAGCGGGTGTATGGTATTGACAATTATGTGTTTGCAGAAGGATTTCCTCCTCATTGGTGAGGAGGATTGTATGATCTGCTGGATTGTTTGGATTGAGGTACTATCACAACTATGGTGGGGTAGGCTGTATCTCTTGTTGAGTGTTCATCACACCTTGGTGTGTAATGGGATTCTATAGCACGACTGGTGGTGGTTGTTGCATACATTGTTGTGGAGCTTGCTAAGGGGGAGGCGGTGATGGAGGATGTGGTAGACTACCTGAGTCTTTTAGCCGTTTGAAATCAACGATTTGGGGGCAATGATGAGTATAATGACTAAACTCACCACAAAGGGCACAAGGAAAGTTGGTTTTGATAGTATTGTTATTTCTCCCTTGACGCCTATTGTTATTGCCCCCCAGGGGGTTCTGATGCCCTTGGTTCTGCTAGGGTTGATTCCCACCTTGACCTGGGTTGTTATTGTTCCTRTTTCTTCCTTTTTTTTTGGCCTTATTCAATGGGTGGGTCGGATTTGTCGTATTCAGCTGTTCAAAATTCTGATATTGCTGAACGGGAGAGGGTTGAACAAAATTCACCCTAGCATGAGGATGTGGGGGAGCCATGGGTTKTGGAGGACCCAGAAATGGAAAGTACGAATTCTGTGGGGGTAACGATCCGTAAGGTACATAGGAAGGCATGGTGATTTCGCTAGTACTATAAGCTGAGGTAGAGGGGGTACCAGAACTTGTTTAAATAGGTGAGTGTATAGGGGGTGCCAGTGGTGGCCTACTGATGGGTGGAGGCATAGCAACAGGGTATGGTTGTTGATAAGGGGGTGTGGGGTAATAAGAGGTGCTCCCATATGCCGACGGATATTGAGGTGTGCCATACATTGGTGTTTGTTGGGGTTGTGGACCATGGTGAGTGGTATTACCAATCAATCCATCTACTGAGTGAGACATCCCGAGTTTGTCTTAGACAAATGGCACTGGTTTTGGGAGATCAGAAAGTATAGTGTACAAGTATCCTGACTATGAATAGATGAGGTCGTATTGTTGAGACTTACTGATGGCTTCCTCCTCTAATTGAGGGAAGGTGGAAGCTACATCCTTACTGAGGAGAGATATGAGTGATCTAAGAAACCATTCAAGACACTATTGTTTGGTGGTTTCTACTTTGCACAAACTATGTTGTCTATGCCACTCGTGAATGTGATCAACGATATGTGTGGCTGAGGTTTGTTTGAAATTAGAGAGTAGTTCTAGACCATTGTCATGGTGGATTGGTAATTGGAAGAAGGTCAAAAATTCTTTGGCCAAGGACTCAAAAGTCACATGTGACCTCGATTTGAAATAATCTAAGTCTAAATGAATCATCCATAATGTTGTTGGAAGAGCACCATAGGTGGAAAGTCATGACATGATTGGCAGGGTCATCCCCTGCCTTGCCTTCAAACTTGCGTATGTCTGAAGGTAGTTTGGTGGGCATTGCAGGCCATGTGGGGTCATGTAATATAGGATCATTGGTGAGTTTTCTTAGATATGGTATGTTAAGAGAGGCCAAATATGGCATCAGAAGTGTTGTTTGAGGATTAGTTCCATCCATGGTATGAGTGTTCTGTGAACCTGACCCTTGAGGGGGGCTAGGTGGGTTGGTAATTCCCCCTTGAGAGGAAGTGGGCCCCCTGCTTCCATGTAAAGGAGAGCAAGTGGACAGAGGACCTTGCGAAGTGGACCCAAATAATGTGGAACTAAGCAAGGCTGATCCTAAGATAGTGGCACGCACTGGAGTGTAAGAAGGTGATGCCGATGAGTGGGCAAGACCAAACACTCCCCCTAAGATAGGAGGGAGATTTAGCAAGCGTCTTGAATGACGAGGATTCTGTGGGTCCCCTATGATGTCCGACTAGCTGAGTGAATGTGTGCGAATGGTGGTGAGAGTAATAAATAAGCAAGAGTCTTTGTTGTAATTTTTTGAACTTTACACAATATATATCTAAATCAAAATGTAATCAGAAGTGCATCATACATAAAGTAAAAGAATCATATATGTGGATAAGGGGGTTTTGTCCGCATGGGGGAACAAAGAAAACAAATTCTCGTGTCCTAAAAGATGTAATTTCCTTCCTCTCAAATAACACTGGACCTTCCAATAGTACTCAACAGTGGGGTCTAAAGTCATCGGAAGAGAAACTAGTGAAGGATGAAATAATTGGTTATAATGAGGGGTAAAGGGGGCATATCTTGAAAGAGCTAGCGATATTTCCCAATAGCCACACAAAATCCGATCAAGGTGCAATTGCAGCCCACAATTGCCACCTAGGTAGATGTCCTAAAATTTTGTCACTAGGTACCTCGGTCAAAGTGTGACATTTAGATTTTCGACCTAAGAAATGGGTCACGGGATGGATCCCATCCAAGAGGTGGGTGCCTCAAGGGGGGACGCACAAAACAACCAGACCTCAGCCTTCAACCCTTCACGGGTATCTCCCTGCCTTATGGTGTTAGGAACACTTGACTTGGAGGATTTTTAGTTCCCTATTTGACAACTTTTATGGTTTTGACAATGTGAGAACCAGATAACGGGGAGTTATTTGGATGCCTATCCCCAAAATCCTACCTAGACTAAAATTTTTATTTTGGCACCTCCTGTGGAGGAAAACTTAGTGAGTTTTTAGAAAAATTTTAGATGTATTTGTTTGAGAGATTGGGGGTGTGAACCAACCTCATTGTAATTAAATGGGAGTGGATAGTTTCATCAAGAAAAGGGTGGGGTATTTCAGAATCCCTTTGGAGGATACTTACTTTGACCTCCATGTTTCAAGAAGAAACTATGTGAGTGATAAGTGACTTTTGTGTGTGAATGAGTGAACGTGTGCCAATGTTTTAATGAATTAGGTGTCACCTTGCTGCATGTGGACTTCGCTTGGTCCTTACAAGTGTTGATTACCTAATTAACTAAATTCCTTTGGTACAACCTTGCGTAATTCAAAAGTCCCTAGGAAAATAGCATGTGGACATGTGGGTCCATTACTATTCCTTTAGCTCCCTATTGTGATTTAATCTAAGAAACTCTTTGAAACTATCCTAGATTGTGATCATGTGGGCATGTGTGGGCCCATTACAAAACCTTTAAACTTCCCTAGTGATTTGATCTAAGAAAGTAAATTTCAACACTATCCTATCTTTGTAGCATGTGGGCATGTATGGGCCCATTACAATCTTAAGATTTGTTTGAAAAAATAAACTAAGAGGATTCCCAAGAGGGGTTGTTGTCCTCTCCTAAAGGTTTTAATCTTCTTAAGGGAGATGAAATTGTCCCACAATCTTTTTCTGATTCTCAAGGTCGCTTGGAGGCGTGAGAGAAGAGCATACTAAGCAATTGTTATCCAACTTCTAGTCCCAATGTAAGTTATATGTGATTACAAATGATTTCCAACTTATATTTTTTGTCAAAACAAGCCATCCATGTGGCGAAAATGAAGCAAAAGATGAAATAATGTTTTTAACCCCCTAAGTGCCTATGTGTTTTGACTAATCCCTTTATATGAAGAGGGGACTAAGTGTGGTGCAGCTTAAAACATGCATGAAATCACTTTTAAGGAGGCTAAGGGCCTTCCCCAAATCACAAAAAACCTTACAATATGTAATTTTTTCACAGGTGCGCGGGTCTCAGTGGAGACAGAGTCACACTGAGCACATGTGTGCAGATCAGAAAGAACTCTTAGGCACAGGTGCGCAGAACATAACTGTGCCTTAGGTGCATGTGTGCATGATGTGTTTCTGTGGGCCCAAAAACCCATGCATAGCTGACACATGACCGTGAATGAAAATTCTGGATGGAATTCTCCCAATTCAACTTGGAATTGGATGTTTAGCAGGTCGGCTTGGACCGGTTAATGCACCTGCAAGTTAAATAAACCAAAAGAAGAGCTAGAAAAACCCAAATGGGGTAGGAAATTGATACCTTTTCCCAAAGGAGTCATTAATCTTTTGCACCTCTTTCATCACCTTAGTGAGAAAAATAGAGGTTCTTGCAAGCTTAGTTGGGTTTTCTAAGCAGGACAACTGTAAGGGAGGGGGTTAGAGAAAGAAATATAAAAGAACAACTAAGAATTAAACTAAGAAATAAAACAACAACTAAACTAATGAACATAGGGACATAAGGACAAAAGAAACAATAAGACCCATGTCACCAATGGTAAGCTTGATATTAGTGAAAGAAAACACCAAGAAGAAAGAGGACTATGAGTCCCTTCTTCCTCCAAGGGAGGGCTCTTGGATCCCCACAAATAATCTCTTCTTACAACTTTGAAAATGAAAATGGTGAAAGAATTTCTTGCTAATCCACTCAAGGGGTGAGATGGATTGCCCAATGCAATGATGCTAGTATACTCTTGATGAGAATAGAGGATTCCTTAAGAGAATAGTGGCAACATAACTTTTCTATGAAATTCCTTGAAAAATGAAGTGCATCCATGGCCTTGTTATAGCATTTCTTTGAGGTATTGTCCAACAAGTTTGTAGTGTGTAAAGAGGCTAATTAGGGCATTTCTAGGTCTTTGACCAGCAATCCAGTCGAATCTAGTATAGATTTGAGTGTCAAATCAACTTGGAAGTTGAACCAGAAGTGGGTGGGAGGCCGACCACTCTCATAAATGTGTTGTTTCTTAGGTGCACGGCTTTTTGTGACAACAGTCGCGCATCGGGCGCATGTGCACGATTCCTACGTTTCTATTTTGTGCATGTGTGCGTGTGCCCTGTGTATTCATAGAACCTTTAATTTTAGCATTGGTTGCATAGTTTTTGACCCTTTGGAAATGATTTTGTGGTAATATTGGTCCATGGGTGACCTCATAACTGTTTGGCAATGCTGAATTCTTGTAACCATTTGCAGACGGAATTTCAGTGATAACACTCCTCTTCCTTGATACTTTATTCACAGCCCTACTCAGCATAGGTTCTACTCTTCCTATATCATACTGTCTTATTAGGTGTTGTAGTTCTTGTACAACTCTTTCATCTTTAATTAAATCAATAAACGTATACAAGAAACCTACAAGCTTGCTTACCTCTTTTCCATCTCCTCGTGAGGAAGACTGATCAACTGCCAAAGGAATTCCACATTCTTTCACTTTTGGTTGTGCCTTAGATGAAGAAGCACATTCTCCTCCAAATTCTCTTCTTGCTTCTTCAAATGTCTTCTTTTCCTTCCTTGGATCAAAAAATTGTGTCTTCTCTGCAACTCTTATGATCCCTGACTCCTCTGTAGTATTTTTTGGAGTCACCCTATCTTCTCATGTAGAAATGCTTCCTCTCATGATAACAATGAATTGGGGATCCTATCTGTGAAGTTCGGCTGATATCAGTTGTACTTTTTGGTTCCCACCCCATCTTTCCTGAAGTTTAGCGAGTAATGCTGGACAATCCTCAATAACATGTTCAAATGAGTTGCAGTAATTGGAAGTGGTACAAGGGTTCTTATAGTCCCTTTCCAAATGACCTAGCTGGGTGCATTTATAACAAAGTATCTGACCTCGACCTTGACCCATTCCTCCTCGTCGTCCTCTTCCTCTAAATCCACTATGAGGGTTGAAGTTTCCTCTTCCTGGGGAATTAAACTGCACAATATTTCCTTCTTATTGTAATTCTCCTTGAATTTTGTATGTATCCCTTGACCTTTCATGCATGAGGTCATAATCCCTATAGTCCTTCTCATCATGTCCCACAGATTTACAAAATGTACAGTAAATATTGGTGGGTGTCTAGATATATTTTTGCATATAGTAACATTCACCAAGGCGATGCCAATTTCTACATACCTCACACTAGGGTAGAGTAACGTGCTTCAAGGGGTTCATAGATCTAGAGGCCAAGTATTCATTAAATAAGGGACAATGTTCCTTATCATGTCCCTCTGATTTACATCTGACACACTAGATGTCTTCTCTTTTATCTTTTCCCTTTTCTTTCTTCATATCTTCGACCTGTAGAGATAAACTAGTTAATTGAGTTAAGATCTGACTCATACCTAAACTGGATTCTCCCACAGGGGTTGATTCAAGTTTCTTGGCGATCTCCAATTCCTCAGCTTGCGAATCAATCTTTTGTTCCATCAGAGGAACTCTGATGTGTGGCAAGAGGGAAACGATGAACCATTCCTTATTCTATTCGTCTGGAATTTGAAAACTCAAACAACTTGTCAAGGTCTTAAACCTTTGATCACACTCCCAAATAGGTTCAACTACTCTCTACTTGATTTCTTTCATCTCTGTAATGAACTGTGACTACGACTTGGGTTTCTTGAATTCAAAAATCAATGCAGTATTAATTTCATTCAGCAGTTTAGGCTGTACAACTCCATTGATGAACTTCATGTACTAGCTCAATGCTCGGTCTCTCAGTGTAGTACTAAATTGAGCTCTCTTAACATATTCGTCAGTGACATTCTTAATAATCCATACAACTTCACATAATAACCAATGCTGGTCGGGATCCTTAGATCCATCTCCTCTAAATATAGGTAACCTCATCTCGTCTGCCATAGATCTTCCTAGGTTTCTTGACTGAATAGGTATTGAACTTCTTGTTGCAGTGCTCAGAGTGCTCTGATAACTTAGGTTACTTTGGTTACTCAATGATGCTAAAACAACAGGAGGATTAGTAGTATTGTTACAAGGGAAAAACTCTCTATGGCTAGGGTAAACCAAAACAGACATGTATGACTGCAAAAATCAACTCAATTCCAACATATTCTATATAAACCAATGTTCAAGCGAGATAAGAAAGAGGCCTACCTTGTCCAAACATTTGATGATGTCTACCATTGAGCACTTCGACCCAAATCTTTATACTTGCAACAAGTTCTATAAAAACAAGCAGAGAAAGCATATAGTGATAATATAAAAGGTTAGAACATTAGATAGCATAATCCAATAATAAACACAACAAACATGCCCATGGATAGTAATCATATATTTGCACGATATCAATAGGACAAGAAAGGAGTATTTCTATTAAATGATCAACATAAGTGATAGCATTACAAGCTTCTATGTTGGCACGGTTCGGAACCAAGAAACTAAGTTCCTTCCAGTTGGGCCTCCACCACTTCAATCCTCCACCAAAGGAAAGCTCATAGAAAGGAGACAATGAGGTTCTCCAACAATAAGGGAAGAGATTGGGAGATGAACACTGTGTTCAGACTTAAAGGAAAAAGGGATGCAGACTCAATATGAAGTAGCAATTTCTCCAGAGTAACTTTTCTCTCAAAGTTGAATTATTTCTCCTCTATTCCATAGCTCGGAATTGGCTCATTTATAGCCTTCAAATGGAACTGAAGGGCCAAGTCAGAACGTTTCCAGTATATGGAAGGAAAAGGATTAGAGATCTCCTGTCATGGCATGGAAACCCAACTCCATTTTTGTATTTTCTGGCACAAATCCTGATGTATGCGGACTGTAGTGGAAAATCCTGTGTATACACATGCTGTATAGTAGGCAAGGTGCGTACATGTGGAAAATATGTATTTTTAGCTCTAGATTTATCAAAAAGGGATGCTAAGTCTGCATAGGGAAATGGAAAAAGGCCCTCTGTGCAATATTTCATAAGGTGAGGCAAATCTTTCTATAACAGATGCCCCCTAATGTATGAGATCATAAGAGTATCTGTGATGGCTGAAATACATTATAAACAACCTAGAAGTGGAGTGATGAGGACCCAGATGGAAAGACTAGTTGCTCATTACATTCTACACTGACTTTACATACATGGCTGCCAATAGAATACATTGCATATCCATGTGGAAAATATACCAAAAAATTGTCCGTGTCCATGAATAGGCAAATACAAATGTGGTTATATGCCACAAGGTGTCATAGTCATGGACAAGGCCTAGTAGAACCAGTCTCAAAACCAATCTGAAGATATTTGTATACAATGGTGTATCTGATCTCCCATGATCACTGAAGTCATATAGGTACTGGTCCAATGAAAAGGAAGCAACAACTTAGGAAAGTCATGGCCACATAGTGATGTCTTCAAGTCTTATACACTATCTGCCAAAGGTGCAAGTCTACATCATGTGAATAAAGGAGTTGATGTTGAACACAATGAGACATCGTTTAATTACCGATCATTGAGGTATACTGTTAAAAAATGCGAGACAGTCTACCAATAATGAAAGTAGGTATCAAGGCATTGAGTACATTCCTACAAGTGTGAATAAAGGAGTTAGTTTCAAACACCCGAGGAATCCATTGATCAGGAGACATTGATGTATTCCCATCTGTCAATGTAGAGAGAGCCTACCGCTAATGAATGCAAGTCTCAAGGTACTCATAAAACTCTAGGTCCCATATCTAGAATAAATGAGTTGAAGTCAATGGAAAGATACCCACTGAAAGGATAGCATTAAGCATCTCTCATCAGTCAGCATGAGGAACAAAGCAGGAGCTTCATAATTTGGTGGAAATCAAACGAAGAACATGTTCATGAACCAACGACCCTGTGTATATTTCGCATGTTCCAAGCGAAAGCGGTACATGAAAAATACCCTTTGAAAGAAGACAATGATGAAAACTGCTGACAAAGGTGAGGAAACCACCAATAAGGCTAATGGAATCCAAAACACTACACAAATCCCAAAGTGTGAATAGATTTCTTGTCGTCGAACACAAGGGAAACCACTTAGTCAATGACCAATGATGAAATGTCGACTACTAGGTTCAAGGTTACCTACCAATGATGAAAGTAGGGCTAGGGTGCATGATAGGACCACAATATCATGTGACTCTAAGAGAAATTGAGGTTATGGCCGACATGTAAATTCAAGAGTTCTGAGGAGTGGATGACACAGGTTGATAGACTTCCTTTGAACAAGAGCATGCGACATATGGTAGACTCTGGCAACATAGACTCACTGATGAAACCAAGAGATGCAAGAGGCATCAATAATGTTCTCCATAGGTGGTGTCGATGCCCTTCACTCCACAACCCGCGGGTTGGAAGGTCCACGTCAACTCAGGATCTTTCCTTTTTCCACGGCCCGAAGAACTCTAAACGACTCTTGTATTTCTTTGTCAAGAAATATGCACCCACAACAATCCTCATGGGATCCCCTCTTTGCACTTAGGATATTAGACTTCATGACTTCGTGAGTTCAGTGGTCGAGCGTTGGTCTCTTGAATCCCTGAAACATGACAACCAGTCAACGTTGACCTTTTCCTTTTCCTATCGGAATTTTCCCTATCGTGATTTCAGTGTTCGCGATGTCAAACAACTTGTCTTGCTGAATCCCAAATCCCAATATGCCAAAACTCCTACGCACGCGCGAGTTTGACTTCTCAATGCTTCACCTCATCGGCATTTCAAACTTCGCGGTATCGTGAATCCTGATGCAAATGTTTCAGGACTTCTCGCCACGAAACTTCGAAATAGTGTGCCACCTGTCCACCTCGCTGATTCCTCCGTGGCCCACATAAACCCTCTTGACTTTTGGGATATCGCGGTTCATGATTTCGCAATTCCTGTTGCAATGTTTAAGGGACTTCCACCCATGAAACCCTGATACACGTAGATACATGTAAATCCAACGGCCCTTGTGGCTTGGATCTACGGTCCTACCCCTCCTGAGCTTTGAACCCTTCGACGCTTTCACAATAACTCCCTTGCTTCTGTGAGATCTAACGGCTCACGGTACTTCGTGAATTCTTCGTAGAGAATTCCGACCATCCGTTTCTCCTGGATTATTTCTGCGAGACAAACCAAGTATTCCTCCATGAAAACTTGTCCACCTGAATGCAAACTTACGACACCTTCTTGAATCTTCCAGGCACAACTTCTATTGCATTATTCTTCGATAGTTTCGAAGGCCTTATCCTTCCCGAGCTTTATTATAACTCTGAGTCTTAGAAAGACTCTTGCGCGCATTCCTTGTGGAAATCTTCAAACACTCCTAAGTGTTGAATTCTTTTGACTCTGCACATACCTACAGCAGCAGTCTCTAAACATTTCACTCAGGTTCACAACCCTGAGACTTCACTCGGCCTGTGCACTCCTTGCACGGCTCTTGTGCCCAACTTCACTTCTGCGTGAATGAGAACAAAAGCTACCCTATCTGAACCCTTTGTCAATGCACTCCTTGCGGACACTTCAATTGCACTCCTTGCAAGAACTCTTTCTCAGATAGAGAAACAATTGAAACTCATTCCTACTTCCTCTCAGACTTCAAACTCAAACATGAAATCATATACACAACATGTAAAGAAAATGTATAATAGGAAGAAAACATTCATGAGCATATCATTCAACATCAATACACAGAGAACAAACACAAAACCATGAATTTGAATCAACCCCTTTCTATTAATCCAAATATCTGTACATGGGTGTTCTTACACAGCTCTCTACTTCTCCTCTATGCTCTTCTTCCTCTTCTTATGTTACAATACACAATGAGGGTGTCTATATCCCGTTTCCCTCTTGTGCTCTAAAACTGTCTAATCTACACATTCAATTCTACCTACTTGCATTAACTACTTTAAATGATTTCTATCTACTAAGGACGAGATAAAATCGCTCAAGTTCCGTTTACAAATTACAAGTGCGCTTCATTAAATTGCCAGATTTATGTTCGCGCATCAACTCTAAGAGAAATTCAAAATTTGTGCTGGCTTGTCGAGCTGTCTTTTGCCTCCGTGATGGCTTGCTTGATGTTGGCGATGCTCCTGCATCATACTCCCTGGCTTGAAACTTTTCAAGGGTTCCTTTCCATGAGCTTGTGCATGGTCTGTCCATACCTCTGTATCTCTGCTTTATTCTCCCAGCTGGCGTCTTCAACTGGATGGTTCTTTGATTTGACCAAAAACTCAAAGTATTTCTTTCTCCTGGTCTTTTTAGTCACTCTCTTGTCCAGTATGCACTCCATCTGTGGCTTATCTGCAACTAGCATCTGTTTTGTCCACTGGATCACTAGCTGCTCATTCCCAGTCCCTGCTTCCCCATCTCTATATGGGTACAAATATGAGATATTGAATATCGAAGAAATTCCGATCCCATCGGGTAATTCAATCTCATAAGAATTTGCCCCAAATTTCCTCAAGACCCTACATGGCCCGATTTTCTTCATTTTCAATTTCTTATATGTTCCTCTCGGGAACCTTTCTTTTCTCAAATGTGCCAAAATCAAGTCACCAACCTCAAACTGAAGTTGTCTTCTATGCTGATCTACTCTACGCTTATACTCCTGGCTTGAATTCGGCAGTCAATGCTTCACCTGACTATGAAGTTCTCTCATCGTTGTGTGAATTCTTCTGCACTAGCGCTCCTAGTCGCAGTCTATTCTCAATCCCTCAGTTCAAAAATTCCTCTCGAATGCATGCCATAGACAATCTGAAATGGACTCTGCCCTGTTCTTCTATTAACTGAGTCATTATAAGTAAACTCTGCCTATGGTAATATATTGTCCCACTCGCTATGGTGCTCTATCACCAAGCTTCTCAGCAAGTCTCCCAGACTTTTGTTTACTACTTCTGTCTGTCCATCCATCTAAGGATGATAAGTTGAAATAAATGACAAGTTAGTTCCCAACTTCTTCCATAAGGTCCTCCAAAAATTCCCTATGAATTTGGTGTCTTGATCCGAAACTATGCTTCCCGGCAATCCATGAAGTCGAATGACTTATTTGAAAAATAGATTCTCAATGTGAGTTGCGTTACTGGTTTTCTGACATGGAATAAAGTGTGCCATCTTGGAAAACCTATCCACCACCATAAAGATTGAGTCAACACCTCTTTGTGTTCTTGGCAACCCCAATACAAAATCCATGCTAATTGCATCCCACGACCTTTCTGGTATGGGCAATGGTTGATAAAACCTTGCATTCTTCTTTCTCTGCTTCGAATGTTGGCAAATTCTGCATTTATCCACAAATATCTTGACGTCTTCTTGCATTCTCGGCCAAAAATATGACTCGTTTAACTTTGTGAACGTCTTGTCATGACCAAAGTGCCCTGCTAATCCTCCACTGTGTTTCTCCTTCAGCAAGTTCTCTCTCATGGAGCATTTCAGAATACACAGTTGATTGCCCCTGAACAACAATCCTTCCTGGATCATGTATTCTTCCCATGGGCTTCTATCCCTGAGAATTGGATTCTCAGCTACTTCATACGCCTCCTTAAAATCTGGATCATAGGCGTACATGTTCCTGAGATCATCAAAACCCAATGTTTTGACTCTGAACTCCTGCAACATAAAACACTTCTTGCTCAAAGTATCAACAACTTTGTTAGTAGTACCAGAAATATGTTTAATCACAAAAGTGAAATTCTGCATATACTCAACCCATTTTACATGTCTCTGATTCAACTTCTCCTATTGAGTCACAAACTGCAGTGCATGATTGTCATTGTATAAGACAAACTCTTTCGGGATCAAGTAATGCCTCCATTTCTTCAATGCCTGAATGATAGCATAGAACTCCTTATCATAAGTGGAGTACTTCACTTTCACTTCATTCAGCTTCTCACTGAAATATGCTATCGACCTGTCTTCCTGACTCAAGACTGCTCTGATTGCAAATCCCCTTGCATCGCATTTCACTTGAAATGTTTTTTGGAAATCCGGAAACACCAAAATTGGTTGTTCCGTAATCTTCCTTTTCAATAGATTGAAACTTTTCTCAACCTCTTATGTCCAATGAAAATATTTGTGTCTTTTCTTCACTGTAACCATCATTGCTGCACTAATTCCACTGAAATTCCTGATGAAATTCCAGTAGAAACTAGCCAATTCGTGAAAACTTCTCACCTCAAATACATTCCTCGGTGATGGCCAATTCTTGATTACCTCCACCTTATCCGGATCCATCCTCAACTCATTTGCAGAAATAACAAATCCTAAGTAAATGAGCTCTGTCTTCATAAATGAGGACTTCTTCACATTTATCAACAACTTCTCCTGCTGTAATTTCTGCATCACTGTAGCCAAATGCTTCAGATGCTCTACCACTGTTTTACTGTAAACCACTATGTCATCTAAATACACAATGACAAATTTTCCGATGAACTCCCTCAGGACTTCGTTCATCAACCTCATGAAGGTACTCGACGCATTTGTTAAACCAAATGGCATAACAAGCCATTCATACAACCCTTCATTGGTGTTGAATGTTGTCTTCCATTCATCACCTTCTCTCATGCGGATTTGATGATAACCTCTTTTCAAATCAATCTTTGAAAAATACTTTGCTCCACTTAAGAAATCCATCAGATCATCCATACTCGGCAATGGAAATATGTACCTGATGGTTATCTTGTTGATTGCCCTTGAATCAGTACACATCCTCCAGCCTCCATCTTTCTTCGGACTGAGTACTGTTGGAACAACACATGAACTCAAGATTTCCCTGACTAAACCTTTGTCCAATAAATCCTAGACTTGCCTCTTAACCCCTTCATTTTCTTGCGGCGTCAATATGTACGTGGCTTTGTTTGGCAAACTAGCTCCTGGAATGAGGTCAATATGATGACTCACACTTCTAATCGGTGGCAACGAATGAGGTAATTCGTCCACTACAATGTTAGTGAACTCTTCCAGTAGTTCCTGAAATTCTTCTGGTAAATCATCTACCCTTGTGCTGGTCAAAACAATTCTTGGCTTTCTGACCACAATAAACTGTGGATCCTCCTTCTTAACCTCTGTAAGAAGTTCCTTCCCACTCATGAGAAGTATAGTGTTTCTTACTTCTGGCTTCACCTCATTATCCTTAATTAGAAGCAGCATGTGTGTCCTCCCATTCTTCTCTAGGGTGTATGTGTTCATTCTCCCATCATGAATCACATTTCTGTCATATTTCCATGGTCTACCCAGCAATAGATGACAAACATCCATAGGAATGACATCACATACTATCTTATCGTTATATCCTCCTATCTTAAATTCAACTAAACATTGTTTAGTGATAGTTACCTAGTGTCCTTTCTGTAGCCACGAAACTCTGTATGGGCTTGGATGATCAATCATCTCCAGCTCCAACTTCTCTACCATCTCCGTAGAAACAAGATTATCCATGCTACCACTATCTACAATGACCTTGCATACCCTATCCTTGGTCTTGCAAGCAGTCCTGAAAAGTCTGGTCCTTTGGACTGAACTCTCCACCTCCTTCTCGGGTGTCAAAAGGACTTTTCACATCATCAACGATCTTCCGCCTTCATCGTCTTCTGCCTCAACATCCCTCCTCTGTGCTTCGACGATGTGAGCTTCTCCACTTTATTTCTTTTTATCTGGACACTCATAAGACTTGTGCCCATTCTTTCCACATGTGAAGCATGTTATTACTCCACCTCTTCCTCTTCCTCTACCTCTAGTACGAGGAAAAGTATTATTGTCAGCATAATCTCCTCTTTGTTCAACATGATGTCCTCGTTGTTTAGCATATTTCCCTCTCTGTGAGGTTCCACCTCTCTCAGTTTGAGTTTGAGGTTTCTTCTAGTCCTCCTTGGGCTTTTGGTATTTATCCTGGGCAACTGATTTGCCTCTGGGATGACTTCTGCCTTGGCCCCTCTGACTCTTCTTTCGGCTCAGCTTCTCTTCAGCTTTCAGAGCCATCTGATAAGCATATTCCACCGTTCGGATGGTTACCATGCTCATCTCATCCTGGATGTCATATCTCAGGCCATTCATGTATCTGGCAACTTTTTCATCATCGCTCTCCCGATGACCTGCCCTGATGTTCAGTTTGTAGAATTCCTCAGTGTATTCTTTCACTGTCATCAGCTTCTGTCTCAGGTTCTGCATCCTTCTGAACAGAGTAATTTGGTAATCTCTGGGGATGAATTTTTCCTTCATCTTAGCGATCATTCTATCCCAGCTTTTGATCTTCTGCTTGCCCTTGCAGCGTCTGTTAGCTTGTAGTTCATCCCACCACAATGTTGCATGTCCTATCAATCTTGTGACAGCATGCTTGACTTTCTTGTCCTCTTCGACATATTCATAGTCAAAGTATGTGTCCAGAGCTCTAATCCAGTCTAGAAGCTCTTCCGAATCTAAGTTTCTTTCATAAACTGGAATATCCATCTTCGCTCTTGCACCCATCCTTGCAATAGATCTGATCAAATGCTCGTTTGATGCATCTTCAGCTGCAACTTCTTCTTCTCATTCAGCCTCAACTTCACTTTCGAAATCACTAAGATCCCCAGCATTGACTGTGTGTCTTTGTGCTGTCTCCATGTCTTCGAGTCTAGCTCGTAGATCATGCATTTCTCTCTCCATAACTGGATCCGTCATCTTCCTGCCTCTTCTTCTTGGAATTTCCCTCTCCTCTGGTGGATCGGGTGTCTGCATGTCCCTTCTCCTTGGCAGCATGGTGAATTATTCTTCTCTGCTACAAAAAGCAAAGAACCTTTCTGCGCTCTAATACCAAACTGGTGTCAACCCCCTTCACTCCACAACCCACAGGTCGGAAGGTCCACGTCAACATAGGATCTTTCCTTTTTCCATGGCCCGAAGAACTCTAAATAGCTCTTCTATTTCCCTATCGAGAAATATGCACCCACAACAATCCTCATGGGATCCCCTCTTTGCACTTAGAAGATCGGACTTCGTGACTTCGAAAGGTCAGTGGTCAAGCATTGGTCTCTTGAATCCCCAAAAATCAACAACCAGTTAACGCTGACCTTTTCCTTTTCCTATCGGGATTTTCCCTATCGTGATTTCGGTGTTCACGATGTCAAACAACTTATCTTGCCGATTCCTGAATCCCAATATGCTGTAACTTCGACGCACGTGCGAGTTTGACTTCTCAACGCTTCACCTCATCGGCATTTCGGACTTCACGGTATCACAAATCCTGATGCAAATGTTTCGGGACTTCTCGCCACGAAACTCCGAAATAGTGTGCCACCTGTCCACCTCACTGGTTCCTCTGTGGCCCACACAAACCCTCTTGACTTTCGGGATATCGCGGTTCATGATTTCGTGATTCCTTTTGCAACATTTACAGGACTTCAACCCACGAAACCCTGATACACGTAGATATGTGTAAATCCAACGGCCCTTGTGGCTTGGATCTACGGTCCTACCCCTCCTGAGCTTTGAACCCTTCGATGCTTTCACAATAACTCCCCTGCTTCTCTGTGAGATCTAATGGCTCATGGGACTTCATGAATTCTCTGTAGAGAATTCCGACCGTCCGTTTCTCCTGGATGATTTCTGCGAGACGAACCAAGTATTCCTCCATGAAAACTTGTCCACCTGCACGCAAACTTACGACACCTTCTTGAATCTTCCAGGCACAACTTCTGTTGCACTGTTCTTTGATAGTTTTGAAGGCCTTATCCTTCCTGAGCTTCCTTATAACTCTGAGTCTTAGAAAGACTCTTGCGTGCACTCCTTGCGGCAACCTTCAAACACTCCTAAGTGTTGAATCCTTTCGACTCTACACACACCTGCAGCAGCAGTCTCTAAACATTTCCCTCAGGTTCACAACCCTGAGACTTCACTCAGCCTATGAACTCCTTGCACGGCTCCTGTGCCCAATTTCACTTCTACGTGAATGAGAACAAAAGCTACCCTATCTAAACCCTTTGTCAACGCACTCCTTGCAGACACTTCAACTACACTCCTTGCAGGAACTCTTGCTCAGATAGAGAAACAATTGAAACTCATTCCTACTTCCTCTCAGACTTCAAACTCAAACATGAAATCATGTACACAGCATGTAAAGAAAATGTATAACAGGAAACAAACATTCATGAGCATATCATTCAACATCAATACACAGAGAACAAACACAAAACCATGAATTTGAATCAACCTCTTTCTATTAATCCAAATATCTGTACATGGGTGTTCTTACACAACTCTCTGCTTCTCCTCTATGCTCTTCTTCCTCTTCTTATGTTACAATACACAATGAGGGTGTCTATATCCCGTTTCCCTCTTGTGCTCTAAAACTGTCTAATCTACACATTCAATTCTACCTACTTGCATTAACTACTTTAAATTCTTTCTACCTTCTAAGGATGAGATAAAATCGCTCAAGGTCCGTTTACAAATTACAAGTGCACTTCATTAAATTGCCACATTTATGTTCCCGCATCAACTCCAAGAGAAAATCAAAATTTGTGTTGGCTTGTCCAACTGTCTTTTGCCTCCGTGCTGGCTCGCTTGATGTTGGCGATGCTCCTGCATCAATAGGTATTGAAAGAGTAACCAGTTGGTAGAGAAGACTCTGTAACGAGATCATCTTGCTAAGGACATGATAAACCCAAAATTATGGTGACCAATGGACTCAATAACTTTGTGCTATGTTCAAAGGTGACACGACTGTTGCCAATATAATATAGTACTCCCTTCCCGCCCATCTTTTTTTTTTTTCATAACAAATGAATGCTATGATACAGAGGAGGAAACGAGTGTCGCAAGTAAGAAAAACTAGTTTCAGCAGTGGAACATACCTATGCTCAATGCAAGGAACTGCATGTGGGAGATGGAGACTCGGGGTGATGTTCCCTCCTAGGTATAGGGTGTCTGTAAGGTAGCTAGAGAGGTAGTGGGGGGGGGGCAGAGGGCCCATAGTGATAA
>ML788093.1:360631-377102 GCA_009831015.1 Picea engelmannii
CAAGCAATGTAATGAGACATGAAGAGAATTAGTGTATTTGGAGCGGTAGCTCAATAGGAGGATGCCCCCTCGAAGAGGCAAGTGAACAGGAGAGGATCCCTTCCATAATAGGATCCATTGTATGGTGTTGCCCTACCTCAAGGATTTTCTCTATTTCTTGTGTTCATGACATGGTGAATGGTTTATGGTTTATTCTTGGTTATTTCTGAAGTATATTTGCAGATCTGGTTTAGGTACTTAACAGTGTCAAATTGTGAAGGATATAAACAAGGCTCTGATTGGTTGAGGATGCAAAACTATTGAGGCAAACGGTTTATAACGCAAAGCGAAAACCGACTAAAGGCTCAATATTGCAAGCGAGGGCATGATATGCAATCACAACTTGATGCCAAAAAATGTCCTTGTTTATGACTTTTAGTCTAGGTGTAAAAAAGGGATAAACTTGTGCCAAATAGATGTCCTTTCTAATCCGATTTACAAGTGTGAAAGAGACAAGTTCACTCAGCAATCTTTTCTCTTTTTGTAAACGAGTCGGAAAAGGGCTTAACTAAGACCAACGACCTTTTGAGTCCAATTTAACGAGTGTGAAAGGGACAAATCACTCGGAAATATTTTCTCTTTCTGAAAAATGAGTCGGAAAAGAGATTAAATCAAACTCTTTGGGAGATTCTAAGAGACAAGTTATGGGGGAGGCCAAGGCTCCCATGCTAGACTTCTGTAGAATGTCAATATCTTATGAATAACTGACACAATCTTGGGAAAACCCAAATCTCTCCAAGTCGAGGAGGATAAAGTGCTAACGGAGGTTATCGTCTCCGTGATATATAGGATAATGTCTCTTCCTGGAAAATACATAGGTGGGGGCATTGGATACCCCATGAGACAATCCCAATCAAAGGGAACCTCGTCAATACTTGGATGGAGAGAACTCATAAAGAGTAAAACTCTCTCTTGTTTAGAAGGTGCAAGACTATAAATGCTAAGGACGTGGCATAAAATGTATAGAACTAGAACTAGAAGAGAGGGATCGACTGAAAATTGCATCGATGCAATCACTTCCTTAGACTTTTCACTCTCCAAGAGAAGAGTGGGATCGACCAAAGATTGCATCAGCACGACCACTTCCTCAACCATTGGTTGAGTAGGATGTGAGACAACTAGGTCAAGAGGTGTATCACCCCAAAAAATAGGAGTGTTGTCGGTTGAATATTTCATCAACACGACCGTTGGTTGAATAAGATGTGAGAAAACAAGGTCAAGAGACACATCACCACTGAACATAGGATAGGTTTCGGTCAAAGATTGCATCGACACGACCACTGGTTGAACGAGATGTGAGACAACAAGGTCAAAGGATGCATCAACCCTTAAAGGAAAAGGGGTGTCCGTCGAAGATTGCATCAGCATGACTGTTTTATGAACCAAAGAAGGAAAGGAGCATGGGGAAACTATAGATGACTCATAACTTGAAGGGTCCTCAAGTGAGAACCATGCTTCCGGTATCCCGACAGTAGCAGGACACAAACGAGTAGGGTGATTTCCTTTGCAAGTCCTACAAAGGAATCTGGCCTTACGTCTAAAACATCTAGGATTATCGATCATATGAATGCCCCCAACATGACTTGCAGTGGTTGGTGACATGCTCCCAGTATGATTTGCAGAGGCTAGTAGACAATATCCAACATGACTAGTAGAGGTTGGTGATGAATCCCCAACATGACTAGCATAGGTTGGTGATGAATCCCCAACATGACTAGCAGAGGTTGGTGATGAATTCCCAACATGAATGGTAGAGATTGGTGATGCATGTGCAGTGTGATTAGTAGTGACCAGAAATGTGCCCCCAACATGACTTGTAGTGGTTGGTTGCAAGTATTCAATATGAATTCCAAAGGTTTTCGACCAATCTCCAACATGACTAGCAGAGGTTGGTGATATAATTTCAATATGACATGTAGTTACTAGACTTGTGCCCCCATAATGACTTGTAGCATCTGGTTGTAGGTCTTCAACATGAATTTCAGAGGTTGTCGAACAATCTCCAACATGACTAGCATAGGTTGGTGATATAATGTCAGTATGACACGTAATGACTGGACTTGTGGCAGTGGTTGATTGCATCATTTGAGACCAAGGTCCAAGGAAAGATTGATTTTGAGAAATTGTAGGCCAAGAAGGATTTTGGTATGCACCATGGCCCTACTCGGAAGGATAATATCCTCCTCCATACTGATTCATAATAAGTTGTAAGGGTATTTTCACCGAGGAATCCTCTTCCGAAGAGAAAGCGACATGACAAGGGTTACTCAGGTGAGGATATATGTTGCCCCTAGATGAAGGAACTTCGTGAAGGGGGTTTCCCATACTATAAGAATGACTCCCTCCATATGAAACACTAGAGTTCAGACAAAGGTCTTCCATGGGAAAAGTGTTCGTAGGAACCGACATAGCAGAATAAGGATAGGTGGACGGAGTATAATAAGTAGAATGACCACCCATTTGAGCACTTTCTCCTAGAACAGTGGATTCGTAGGAAGGAAGATTCCAACCTCCTATAGTAAGAGGTGTTTGAGGGATATGACTCCCACCAAACAAGAAGGAAGAATAGGGAGGCATCATGCCCCCAGAACCACAACTAGGATTCACAGAGGATGGCAAGTGTGAAGACATGTCGAGCATACCATGAGAAAAATGATTAAAGACCCAAGGCATTGATTGAGTATCATAATTATGCATGCCATAATTCAAAGTGGAAGGATCCATCCCCTTGAAATGAGTGAACGTCATGGGAGGGGGTAGCAACAAATGAGGGAGTCATAGAGACTCCACTATCCATTATAACAAAGACTCAGTATGAAATCCTAAGGTCAACTAATAATCAAAGAGCACACCAAAATTCAAACGGCCAATATGCATGCAAATGGGTAAAGTGGCTGAGTGGCCTCCCTCTCTAAAGAAGGTATGTCTCACCCAAGAGGGGCCTAAGACTCCCTGCTAAATATCAAAGGTACAAAATCAGTTATAAGGGCCCTCATGGGATTAACAACCAGTCGGTTAGACCCCCCCGGAGAGGTAATCCTCCATAAAGGTTGTGTTTCTTCTGACCCTTATCTGGCCCAGGATACTTGCAGAATAACCCCCTCAAGTAACCTATGAGATACCTAAGTCAAGAAACTAATAAACCACTGTATAACCGATGCACAGGCGAGTAGTCATAAGTCTGGATCACCGTATGGGCAGGGTATAAAATCTAAAAACCTTGAAAGAACTGCCTCTCATGGAGGTAAGGGTACTAAGAATATCCCCAGATACAAATAAATCCACAAAAATATCTCTGACGCTAGGCAGGTATCAGGGGGATATCCCTTCAACCAACTTCATGCGACCTCATGATTAACTCCGGTGTCAGAGGAGCCTCCTAATCTTACCAATGGTACAATGGAATTCTCAACTCCCTTTGTTAGACACATATGTTGATTTAATTGCCTCAAAAAACTTTACTCACAAAATCCTATTCCAAGGCACTAAATCCTAGACTAGTTTGTGCACCCTAGAAAATAAAATCGTGACTAATCAATTTTAATTTAAAACATAAATTTTATTGGCCATGATTACTCAAAAAAGTATGGAAGTGAAACTCATGATGTTATGACTCTGCAAGAAAAGTAAATATGAATATAATGCAAAGTCCTAACTTTAACTTTTTCAACGAATGATATGCTTATAAAAACAATGCAATTTTCAATTTCAACTCTGCAATTCTGAAGTAAAATGCAATCTTCACTAAATGCACTAAGCTAATTATAAAGATTCAAAAGACAAAAAATGCCGAGCAATGAAAAATGCCTATTTTATTGTATTTTCAATATACTAAAAAAGAAAATGCATGGACTGATAAACAACCTGATATATAAATGAAATAACTCAAGAAGAATACCAAGCAACAAAGAACCCAGCCCAAAGTACAAGGAAAATCAAAATGAAAAGATGAGAAAGACTCCGCCCAAAAATTCAACTCAAGACAGACTTCCTGTCATCCCCGAGATGCTTAACGAGCACTACAGAGACCTAATAAATCTTGGCAATCATCAAATCCCACCCAACAAACACCATACCAAGCAAATAAGCTAGGAAACAAGGTGTACATGATTGTTCAGGAAAACATAGCTTATATACATAGCTTGCAGTGAGACAGCCAACGTATGTACGCGACTGTCAAGGAAAAAGGCACATATATGATTTGAAGCAAGGCAAGGCAAGGGAGAAAGGCTAAAAACTCATACCTAGAGTGAACAAAATCTGTCAAGCAGTTATACAACAAGAAACAAAAAGGGAAGAGAGCAATGCAAGGAGAAAAATTACACCAACCCTTAGAAAGAAGATTTATCCCCAGTATGGTCGCCAATTTTGTTACGAGGGAAAAACTCTCTATGGATAGTGTAAACCACAACAGACATGTATGACTACAGAAATCAACTCAATTCCAACATATGCTATATATAAAAATGGGCAAGAGAGATAAGAAAAAGGCCTACCTTATCCAAACGTTTTATGATGGCCATCGTTGAGCACTTCTACCCTAAGATTTATACTTGCAACAAGTTCTCAACAAACAAGCAGAGAAAGCATATAGTGATAATATAAAAGGTTAGCACATTAGATAGCATAATCCAATAATAAACATAACAAACATGGCCATGGATAATAATAATATATTTGCATTATATCGATAGGACGGGAAAGGAGTATTTCTATTAAATGATCAACATAAATGATAACATTACATACTTATGTGCCGGCATGGTTCGGAACCAAGAAACTAAGTTCCTTCCAGCTGGGCCTCCACCACTTCAATCTTCCACCAAAGACAAGCTCATAAAAAGGATACAATGAGGTTCTCCAACAATAAGGGAAGAGCTTGGGCGATGAACACTGTGTTCAGACTTAAAGGAAAAAGGGATGTAGACTCAATATGAAGTAGTAATTTCTCCAGAGTAACTTTTCTCTCACAGTTGAATGCTTTCTTCTCTTTTCCATAGCTTAGAATTGGCTCATTTATAGCCTTAAAATGGAACTAGAGGGCCGATTCAGAATGTTTCCAGTATATGGAAGGTCAAGGATCATATATCTCTTGTCGTGACATGGAAACCCAACTCCATTTTTGTATTTTCTGGCACAAATCCCGATGTACGTGGGTTGTAGTGGAACAACCTGCGTATACACATGATGTATAGTGGGCAAGGTGTGTACATGTGGAAAAATATGTATTTTTAGCTCTAGATTTATCAAAAAGGGATGCTAAGTCTGCATAGGGAAATGGAAAAAGGACCTCTATGCAAGATTACATAAGGTGAGGCAAATCTTGCTATAACAAGTACTTACTTTGACGGTAGGTGCAGTGCCTGAAGTTTTTTATTCTTCTCGGAGAGGCTCTTCAGTCTTCCCTTCTTCTGCCCTAGTGGACTCTAAATACTCCTCATTCAATAGCTCTTCTTCTTCCCCACTGTATAACTCTTCGTCCTGTGCTTGTGGTTTGTGGTTCTGCTCAAACAAGTTCACAAAAGGAACCTCTCTGAATGATCTCCCACTGTGCATGTGTCCATCCTCTGTTTTGTTGTCATTTTCTGAGTTCTTGAACATTAGCTTTTAAAAATCTGACCGATTACTGTATCTTCAAGATGTTCTTCTCATGCAATAACATCTTGATATTCAAATTCAAAAGTGTAAAAACTTTCCTCTAGGTCCCTTAAATAAATACCTCTCTGCTTGGCTATACGATTCGACTCTGTCAATGGAAAAATCAGTAATATACCCTCCAACAGTGCTATCAAACCAGTGATCTACTTCTCTTGACACAACAATATCAACTCTCTTGACCTTCTTGATCAACGTCATCATCCAAACCATAGGTGGTATGGATCTAATTTGAAACTAGGTATCTACTAATCTGTCTAACCACTCGTATAACTCCTTATGAACTCCTCCAAAGAAAATCTTGTGTATATCAGTAAAGATATACCTTTCCAACCAATCCTTTGTACTAATGCTAGGTTTATTGTTCTGAGCTTCGGTGAATTCCCTCTCTTGTTCTTCTATCCACTTCTGAATCTCTGTCTTCGATGGAAAGCACCTTGACATTCCCTCAAGAAGATATCGATCCCAGCAATGGAACCATTTGTTGGCAGAGGGGCGGACCCAGGGTTCAACTCTAACAGCGCACCAACAAGCCTTAAATACTATCCCTTTTGGAAACACTTGCGAAGCATATGAAGTCTCACCTGAAGTAGCAATAAGGGGGTTGCAAGACACAGGTGTCTACAACCAAAGGAAATGAAAAGTGAATCCAGACAACAACAAGATAACCTAGCTATGCTTTAACAATATTATGCTTACTTTGCGGAGTTATATTATGAGTGAAAGAGTTAGACACATCAAACACAGGAAATAAATAAACAACTAAGCTAATAACAACTAAAGAAATGAAACTACAATGCATAAGGAAATTAGAACCAAAATAAATCAAACAATTGACCAATATTCATGCCATCAATGGAGAGTTTATATTAGTGGGCAAACACCAAAGAAAAAGGGGGACTTATGGATCTCCTCTTCTTCCAAGGGAGGGCTCTTGAGTCCCCTATGTGAGAGCTCTTCTTACAAATAACAAACTAGAAGGGAAATGGTGAAGAAATTCAAAGCTCATTCCCTCAAGAGGTGAGGTGAATGGATGAATGAAATGATGCTAGTATGCTCCAAGAAGGAATGAGATTCGTTGTAGGAGAATAGAGGCAGCAACAACTCAAATATATTCTTGAATTCATAGTGCACCCATGGCCTCTTTTTATAAAAAATCTTTGAGGCATTATCCAACCAGTATTTAGTGTGAACAAGGGGCTCTTTAGGGAACCCTTAGGTCTTTGACCAACCCCCCACTTGGATTCAGCTCGGATTTGAGTGACAAATCAACTTGGGATATGAGCCAAAAGTGGGTGAGGGGCTGACAAGAACCATAAATGTGCCATTCTCAGGTGTGCATAGATTTTTTCATGCATCGGGTGCATGTGCACTTTTCTGATGTTTCTGACCTGCACATGTGCATGTGCACCCTGTAGTTCTTCTGCGCATGTTAATTATTTAACCAGTTGTATAGTTTTGTTCCCTTTGGAAATGAATTTTTGAAGTTGTGGGTGAACTAATAGGTGTTTGGAGATGCTGGATTCCTGTAAGCATTTGAGGACAAAATTTCAGTGATAAAATATGCCCCCTGATGTATGAGGTTAGAAGCATACGTATAGCCAAAATACATCAATGTTTCTTCTACTGAGAGTACCATTGTAAGAAAGAGTGTTGATAGGAACTGCAAGAGAAATACATTGGAAGGAGAGGGGAAACTGTGGGACCCAAACCTTTCTCTAGGTGTGGAATAATAAAAAATGTATACAAACGAGGTGGGCATGCCCCATGCTCATGTCATATAACTCAAATGTGTAAGACAATAACTGAAGCTGTGTGCTGATGTAGATAATTGCAGTGCCCTCCAGGGTAGTTTGATAATGACAGATGACAATTCTGATGGTGAACATACTCTGAAAAAGAGGCGATGACACATGTAATAAGTGTCAATGACTTGTAGGCATTGATGGCCTAGCAAATTTCAAAGATATTCGGATAGTATAAAAACAATTGCAATAGTCACAAAGTAAGACCCACCTTAACATGAGATTATGTTGAAGTCGATTGTCATGGGGGTCAACAATAACAGAGAGCAATGATGGTTCTCTATATGTTGTCCGAGACTCATCATTGTAAAGGTAATGAGAGTCAAGATATTGTTGCCCTTCTAGAAACTATGTTGGTATCGACAGAAAAGGAGACTCGACTCCAAGAAGAAAAATGGATTCATGAAATCCACTGGATGAGATCAGGAACTGATGAGGTACAGGGATGAAATCAAGATGTGGTGAGGCTCAAGACTACTCTTGGTTGGAGATATATGTGAAGTATGAGTGGCAACAATCGTGAAACTGAATCTAGCGTCAGGGGGCGACTAGACGTGGGTTAAATTGTGCCAGAGGCATGAAAAAGTGGACAAACTTAGAGATATTAGGTACATGGACTGTGCGATACTCAGGGTTTATGGATGATGTCAACATGAGTAGAAGGTAATGAATGCCTCAACCAGGGGCGATAGGGGTTTCTTTACTAGAAAAAGAAGGTCTCTAAAGGCGACAACAAAAAGCTATGTAAGTGTTGGAAAGAAAGGCTTTGTACAATTACCAAATGAATAAAGAATAATTCGGGATAAGTATGTAGATACAGAAATGGGTGACCCAGTGTGAGATGGCTTGGCTTGTGAGGGCGCAAGTTGCAGGGAAAATTGGTGGAGGGTGGGTGCCCCATAGGTGGGTTTCTATATGAGGTAAATGAATGGAGTGAAATATACAAATGGGAAAATTGACTGTGGATGAAATGGAGGGTTAATGATACTGAGCAGGTGCAATCAAATGATAACCATGAGGAGATATCCTGGGAGTCCATTGGAAAATATAGAAAAAATGAGGAGAAGGAGTATGTGGCCAATTATCGAACATGTGTAGGACTATTGGGACTCCCATCCATAGGGGTGAAACAACATGAGTGTCGAAGTGCCAAAGGGGACTATGAATGGGACAACTCATGTAGGGGAGAGTGCTACTAGGTGACAGCACTGAACATGCAGTGGAGGTGAGAGTACTATAGAGCCGGATGGGGGGATCCTATATGAAAATGTCGGAGGGTGTGGCTGGGAGATGCAATTGATATTCATAGGAAATGACTACATGCTAGTGTCGATTATATACCTGAAGGGGTTGCGCTGGTGTGTGATGACCAAGTACCTACACAAATGAAAATCGAATACCTGATGTGAACAATATCATATAATATTTATTCGATAATTTTGAACATGAGCATGTGTACATGTGTGTGATGTGAGAAAAATGCTCTCCAGGGGCTGAGGACGGATGGTGACCCGGGGATTGTGACTGTGTAGGTGGCGGGATCCCGATCCCATGGCTAAAGACAGATCGGAAAAAGGATGCTCTGAGCTACTGTAATTGAGCATGGAAGTTTGGCAAAAGGAAATATATATAGTTGTAAGGCCCACATTGCCACCTCATTTGTACTTGCTTCCATAGTGATTTGATGAGAGGTTTTAGAGGAGATTTAGAGATTCTGGGAGTTCGAGCCAACCAATCCAAGATTTGTGAGAGCCAGGTTAGTGGTCTTATCCTCCTGCATATTAATTAGGGTTTTGTTTCTAGGCAGGGCCGTACGGTGGGATTTTGTTAGGGTGGGCCCCCCAGTGTGTGGGTGATCAAAGGATACCCATGCTGGGGTGCGTGGTTGTAGAGCAGACAACCATGCATGGAGATGCGTGAGTGAGTGAAACAAGTGTGCATATGTGTGTGCCTGTGAGGGTGACAGCCGCGCACATGAGGCAAAGCTGGGGGGTTGAAAAAACTTGTCTTTTTGGAAGTTTTTCATTTTCATGAATTGTGATGGCTAATCAAGTGTTGTTTGTGTGAATGCAAGTGACCATCTCAGGATTTCAGTCCACTGGAGAGAGAGATATTGGGCGCGCCTCACGGAGGAGGTAAGGGATGACGAGCCAGGTGTTCATATATCTTTAGCAGCGTGTGGGTTGCTAAAGTGCTTCGATTTCTCATTGTTACGGGGACATGAGTACCTGTTGAAGTTCTTGATTTTGACATGGAGCACTGATTTGTAGTGTTTCATTGTGCGAGGGGAGCAATTGAAATTCTCTGCGATGCAGGATGTATATTTTCTGACTGAGCTCCCTTTTTAGGGGAGAGCCCTACCTGCTGATCCCGTTTTGCTAGGGGAGGGATGCTTGGTAGATTTGGCCCAAACGTATTATTTGGGGGAGGATTTTATGTCAAGCTCCATTGTACGAATTGGGATGATGGATGCACTGGTGCATCGTTGCATCATTGTGATGATTGTGAGGGTATACAGATCCTTATCTAATCAACGGATCAGTGGTGGTCAATTGAGGATCATGTAGAGGGCATTGGGTGGAGAGCATTTTTCTTGGGGCTTGATGATGCACACCAAGATGATAGGGTAGCTTAACCAGTGTCGGGCTATTGACTCTGGTGATTTTGCATTTGGGTCTATCTTGGTGGCCTAGTTTTTTGAGAGGGTGCCCATGTTGCACCCTAGAGTTATGTTGTAGGTGACTACTGCTCGGGAGCCGCGATTGATGTGCTGGGAAGAAATTTTGGTATGACATGCGGGTGGAGAGGGGGGCCATTACTTTACGGATGAGTTAGCACGTGTGTGGCATCAGATGCCCCATATCGTACTCCAGTTCTCGTATAGTGGGGTGGACTTCCGATGGTACCTAGATATGGTTTGATCTCCTAGAGAGGTGTGGGACCATAGAGGTATTTTGATGTGTTTTATGTTTTTGATTATTTTGATAGTATAGAATATGTTGTATGTATGGATGGATGTTGATGCTATCGTTTGTTTGCTGTGTGTGCAGATGTGGGGCCATGAGGCTGAGAGATGGAGTTGGTTAGAGCGTCATCTCATGAGGAACTAGTGAGACCACCATGGGATGAGCCGTGGGAGAGAGAGAGGCATCGTAGAGATGAGGTTGGTGTCAGGCCAACTTATGATGCGAGAGCTAGCCAGAGACGTAGATTTGATGACCTTAGTGCACGACCATCACATGCTCCTCCGACAGAGACCAGTGGGGTGTTAGAGGACTTCCGTAGCTGATTGGAGGCGGTGCTATAGGGAGTGACTGAGGGCATGTGGACTCAGATCCAGGACGAGGGAGTCTTGGATCAGTGCATTGGAGGACAGGCAGAATTGTGGACCCTGATCCGCAGAGCAGCGATGGTGGCAGCAATGATGACATGGCAACTACCACCAGGACCGAGAGGACCCCCATATGGTGGGGCATCGCCTCTTGACAGAGGACCCGGTGGTGGTACTCTAGCGGAACCATGAGTGCTTGATGTATTTATTTTTTGTATTTATATAGGCTTGTGAGGCTATGTTGTATAGGGTAGTGTGACACCGATTTTGTACCTATAGGGATGAGTGGGTTCAGCTACCTACGGGTGATGTACATGTCGTACTCTTTTTTGTAAACATTAATGGCACATTGATCGATATATATATATATATATATATAGATTTTTGGGATCTTTTTGATGTTCACATGTGATGATGTTTGGTGATGCTTTTTATGATGTCTAAACTATATGCTGTGATACTGTTTTGATGATTTATGTATGTGTAATGGTGTCTTGATGTGATAAGTGCCAATCTAACACTAGGTTAGCCATATTATCTGCTATTTGATTAAATTGTTATGGAATATGTGTAAATGTAATTGAATCAAAATGTCGAGATAAGAGTCTAACTTGTAGGTATTTGTGGAAGAGGCAAGGATCACGGACATGGTACACATTGTTGAGTTGCAGGATGACAAGCTGGGAATCTAATAAGATGCTAAGGTGGTGAATATGGTGGTGAATGGCCTCGACTAGGAGGCCAATGGAGGCTATGTATTCTACTTGATTGTTGGTTGCTGAGCCCAAACATATGCTGCTGGAGTGGGGAAGTTCATGTGAGGGGGTATAGAGGGCCCAAGCGACCGAAGTGAGATTCTGTGTCCATTGACTAGCTCTGTCATCATAACCGATGTGGTAGGCCGATGGAGGAAGAATATGTCAATAACACAAATTTTAGATTAGACATAAGGCATGGAGGGAAATAGAATATTAAAAACTCTACAAAATGTGTATAAAAAAGAAAAAAAGCCTAGTGTAGAATGACTATTCTCAAGTGTAAAATTTCTTTAAGTACAACCCGTTGATGGGTTCTTTGAGAGGGTGTCCTTCGAGAGAGGCTAGGATGTATGATCCTTTAGTGAGGCAGTGTTGGACGATGTAGGGTCCATGCCATAATGACTCAAATTTTCCATGGCCAAGGGTATCGTGAGCGATATCGTAGGCAAGGACGAGGTCTCCTTTGTTAAATGAGAGAAGGTTGACATGGCGTTCAAAGGTGGCCTTAGACCATTTTTTGGCTGCCTCATTGTTCTGTAATGAAGACCGACGGTCTTCATCTAGTGACTCTAATTTCAGCAAGCACTGCTCCATTGGAGCAGTGTCGGGTAATATCTCAATAGTGGTGCCCAATGTGGGAATTTCACACTCGATGGGGAGAGTGGCTTCGACCCCATGGACAAAATGAAATGGTGTAAAACCAATGGTGGTTTTAATGGCCATGCGATAAGCCCAGAGTGCAGAAAACAACATATGATGCCAATTGGTCTTATGTTTGTTAACCGTGCGCTGTAACATGGTTTTGAGGACCTTGTTGACCGCTTCTACCTGTCTGTTGGACCAAGGCTAGTATGGGGAGGTGAACTTGTGGGAGAATCCTAACCTAGAGGAGAGTTTGATGAAGATCTCATTCTCGAAGTGTTTCCCGTGATCGGAGACTAACTGTAGCGGGACTCCAAAGCGGGAAATGACATGATTAAAGAAAAAACGTGCTACAATGTCAGTGGTGTTGTTGAAAGTGGGCATGGCTTCAACCCATTTGGTAAAGTAATCGACTGTGATGAAGATGTACTTGTGTCCATTGCTAGATGGAGGGTTGCAAGTCATGAAGTCTATGCTCCATTTGCAAAAGGGGCCGGTAGTGATGACTGGGTGTAGAAGGGCGGGTGGCGCTCACGCTTTGTTGGCATACAATTGACATTTGTCACATCGCTTTACAACGTGGATGCAGTCATGAAACAATGTGGGCGAGAAGTAGCATGCTCGAATTATTTTTTGGGTGGTGGACATCCCTGAGAAGTGGCCACTGCGGGCATCGTTGTGGCAGTCATTTAAGACTCTATCGGCTTCGTCGATGGTCAAACATTGATGGAGTATGGTGTCAACCCCATGTTGATACAAAATGTCACCAATGAGGAGATAGCGAGGGGCTTGATGGAGAATGCACTGTCAATCATCTCAAGAGAGGTGAGACCCAAACTTTTGTGTCTACAGGTAGATGAGAAGGTCACCATACCAGAGGTCATCTGAGGGATGTATAATAGGTGTTCATCGGGAAAATATGTATTGATGGGGGAACTTGTAGTATCTTATGGAAATGTCATGATGAGTTCGGCAAGAATGAGTGATTTCTTTCTTTTGGGAGTTGAAAACTCTAGGTCATACTCCTGAAGGATGACGATCCATCGGGCAAACTTACCATTAATTTTTCGTCGAATAAGCAAGTACTGCATGGGGTTGGAATCTCACACGACTTTGGTAGTGTGAAGCAAGATATAATGATGCAGTTTTTGGACTATGAGGGCGAGATTCTCTTCATGATTGTACTTCAGGGATGGTCCTGAAAGGTTTTTACTAATGTAGTAAATAAGATGATCGTAGCCATCGTCCCTAGTATGGTCACCAATCTGTTGTATCCTTTTTCCCACTTGAATGAGAAGAAGAGGGACACTTGAAAGTCTAGTTGGTTCAGCTGAACATGACAGAAATGAGTGAAAGAGTTAGACACATCAAGCACAGGAAATAAATAAACAACTAAGCTAATAACAACTAAAGAAATGAAACTACAATGCATAAGAAAATTAGAACCAAAATAAATCAAACAATTGACCAATATTCATGCCACCAATGGAGAGTTTATATTAGTGGGAAAACACCAAAGAAAAAGGGGGACTTATGGATCCCCTCTTCTTCCAAGGGAGGGATCTTGAGTCCCCTATGTGAGAGCTCTTCTTACAAATAAAAAACTAGAAGGGAAATGGTGAAGAAATCCAAAGCTCATTCCCTCAAGAGGTGAGGTGAATGGCTCAATGAAATGATGCTAGTATGCTCCAAGAAGGAAAGAGGTTCCTTGTAGGAGAATAGAGGCAGCATACCAATTCAAATATATTCTTGAAGTCATAGTGCACCCATGGCCTCTTTTTATAGAAAATATTTGAGGCATTATCCAACCGGTATTTAGTGTGAACAAGGGGCTCTTTAGGGCACCCTTAGGTCTTTGACCAACACTCGGATTTAGGTCAGATTTTGAGTGTCAAATCGACTTGGGAGATGAACCAAAAGTGGGTGAGGGGCTGAAAAGAACCATAAATGCATCGTTCTTAGGTGTGCATGGATTTTTTCATACACAATCGTGCGTTGGGTGCATGTGCACTTTTTTGACATTTCTGACTCGTGCATGTGCGCGTGCACCCTGTAGTTCTTCTGCGCATGTTAATTTTTTAACCAGTTGTATAGTTTTGTGCCCTTTAGAAATGCATTTTTGAAGCTGTGGGTGAACTAATAGGTGTTTCAAGATGATGGATTCTTGTAACCATTTGTGGAAAAAATTTCAGTGATAACAATAAGGATCAATGGATTTCCCCAAATGCATCTCAAGGCTAGAACAATCACGTGAATGAAATGTCCCTACAAATATGCTCCTGCAAAAAAAAATTAATCAGATCATTCAAGAGATTAAAAGGAGACTTGCCAATACATCATAAATATTATATTCCCCTCCTTTAAGCCAATGTATAAGAGAGTGTTGAGTTTATTCAGTGATAACATGGTGGTTATAGATGAGTGTATTGAGACTTCATGTGCTAATTCAAAACAAAAGATTAAGATTCACATGTGTAAGTATAAAATTTGAAGACATTAAGCATAGCATGCTAGCAAGAGGATGCAAAATTTGAATTAGTCAATAAACAAATAATCAACCACAAACTCATTCAAGACATGCAATAGAACACCAAACCTTATAGCCACATATGATCATCAAGAATTTCAAAATCAACAAAAGGTCCAAAGATGACATGTCAATTCTATCATACAAATGTCAATGAAACATCACAGGTTATTAAGCATCGTGAAGACATTTGAAATCATGAGATCAAAAGGAATAATCAACACCCATAAAAGATAATCATCGATCAATATTAAACCCTGAACTCCCTCAAGGTAGGCAATGAAATAGCAATAGGATCAAGCAGTAGAGGATTAAGCATTAGGGATGGAATTCTAGTAGGGGGGGGGGTGCTTTCCTTTCGATTTTAAAATAAAAATTAAAGGGGGGGTTGTTATGGCCTCAACACCATCTTACAAGTATCCTTTTGAAATAGAGTGTGTACACCTACACCACTCATTTTATTGATAGACATCAGATTCCGTTCCAAACCCAGAATATGTAGCACACCTGGTGTTGACGAGAGGAAATGAATGTTCCTATGTAAAATTTTCGACCTGTTGTTTGGCTAAACCAATAGGAGGTGGGAATGATCACCCTAATTTTATATCCTAATTTTTAACATAAACTCTTTCTTCATGATAAGTTAGGCAAGATAACATAAAATAAAAGAGAGTATGTATGTGGAATTATTCTAAACATATAACAAAAGTGATGTCAAACGTATGTGTACCAATAACATAACAAACACGTGAATGATATCCTCTTGCCACTTTAATTTTTTATGTAAATTATTTCACTAACATCAATATATGAAACTAATGAAGTAACTAACACATAATATTAAGTAAAAAAGAAAGTTGAAATTTGTATAATAAAAGTACAAATTCTGATATCTACAATGAATAAGAATGACATTCAAGTGAAAGAAGGAAAAACAAGAACTCAAAGCAAAGAAATATGAATATGAAAAAAATAGTTTTCTTTATTCAATATTTCTTCATCAATACATTCGAATGACAGTCTCAAAGCTCTTTCAGACTTCTGTGAAAGTCTGGACTAGAAACATGTTCTTACATTGGAATCTAGCATTTATGAGACCACTTGGATACTATGTAAATGAAAAACAAAAGATTTGGACTGACAAAGATGCAACAATCTTCTATGAATGCTTTTGAACGTTGGTATTAGTCTCTGCAACCAAAAACCTGATTATACAAGCTAATGGAGGAAACAATAAATACTTTTTCTTCAGTGACCAAATAGTAGGATATACCTTATGCAAACAAAAATATCAGGGCTTAACCTCCATTTTTGAATTTAAAAAATAACTCCCGCTATCAATAGAACTGTTAGAACCTAGTAATTCTTAGTGCATTGATAAGGAATGAATTTTAAAATTGAGAAAATTGCTTTTCATACTATATTGAGTGTGGGAAAAATATCTTGTTGCTTTTTGAGGCTTGAACCTTTATATCGTTTTCTACCAAGAAGTTGGTAACTTCCAATATTTGTTATCAACTAAAAAATGTTTAACTAATTGTTTATACGTGGTCACATGGGCAGACCACAAGTCACTTTGTAACTTCAAACTAAGTGCAAGATACCAGATATATAAAATATGCAGAACATAAATGAAATGCTAGAAATGACAGAATAACAGTAAAATATCCAGCATAATCTTCACAATACACAGAAATGATATATGAAATAGCAA
>ML788093.1:383414-416579 GCA_009831015.1 Picea engelmannii
AGGAAGATCCTTCTAGAAGCGGAAGCTTCTATTAGGTCTTGTTACATCCGCCTTATTCTATTTTATTGAAAGGTCTTATTAATATTGACCTTTATTACATCCAAATACATTGATCTACCTATGTGCGGGTTAGGACCTTAACACTAAGTCAGAAATGGTATGATAATATATCAAATAGAACAAAGTTTTAAATATAGTTTTCAAACAAAATTCAAAAATGGGGGGGCTCCCTTATCCATAAGGTTTGATGATCTCTAATAATTTCCATGGTTATTCTTAGCATCATATGTGTGTGTGTGTGTGTGTGTGTGTGTGTGCAACATAATACCAAATTTAATCATACGACACAACCATCATATTCATGTAAAGTTTCATATATGTATAACATCAAATGAGTCTATAAATTGTATATTTACTTTCACTATTCATAACATCTCTTATAATTCATTCGACAATCCAAATATACGTATTCTTTGTCCATCCAAACTGTAAATAAATTGTCATAATTAAATATTAGTTTTGGAATGAAAAACTCAAATCAAATAGAAACCCATTTTGAACTAAAATCACTAAGCTTTAATATATGCAATTCTCTCCAAACGTATATATATAAGCACATCAAGCACAAATGATATCCATTGTTGATATGTTACATGTATATCTCGAACTAGACCCACAAACCAAATTAGAATGATAATCAGAGGCAAGAAAAGATACTCAACAATTAATTTCTCTTTAAAACTGAACACAAATATCAAATGTGTTTAATAAAATCGAGTGTTCATAACCAATGGGTAGGGTATCGGGTTAATAGAGAAAGGGAGCAAAATTCAACACTCTTTTAGAGATATATGCAACATGTAATAGAGGCATAATATTTATGGTGATGTACAATATAGATTTAGTGACATACTTATCATATTCATAAGCACATATAATCATTTTCCAACTGTTTTAGCCATATATAACTTTTAAGAACAAACCCAACATCATTTCAAATATAAAAATTCATGCATAGATTTAAAGGGTCTAAGACATATTTTTCTTTTTTCATACAATGTCAAACATATATCCATGAATATACAATCATCTACATATTAAATTGGATTTTTAAACATAACATAATATAGACAACCTTGAGGCCATACGAGAGGCTTGGTGCACGTTGTATTTACAACTTCATCCACAAAATTCTCATAATTATCATGTAGATGGAAATGAGTTCAGGGAGAGAGGCTCATGGTGATAGGGTCAAATTCCATGGATTCATCTAAGAATGTGATGAAGACAAGTGTTATAGCTAATTTTTCCTCACCCCATGCAACTTGCTTGGATGGCCTTTCCATTTCCCTATGCAGACTTGAATTCCCCTTTTTACCTTTGAGATCCAAAAAAGAACATTTTTCCACATATACGTGCCCTACCAGTTAGATAACAAGCGTATATGCAGGTTGCTCCACTACAACCCATGTACATCAGTTTTTGTGCTCAAAATTAAAAATAGTGTTGGTTTTCTATGTCACATCATGAGATCTATGATCCTTGACCTTCCATATACTAGAAACATTCTAACTCGGCCCTTCAGTTCCATTTGAAGACTATAAATTGAGCCATATCCAAGTCGTGGAAGAGAGAAAATTCAACTTTTGAGAGAAAATATACTCTGGAGAAATTTTCACTTCCCATTGAGTCTGCATCCCTTTATCCTTTAAAGTCTAAACTCATTGTTCAACCCCCAAGCTCTTCCTTCTTTGATGGAGAACCTTATTGCCTCCTTTATATGAGCTTTCCTTTGGTGGAGGATTGAAGTGGTGGAGGCCCATCTGGAAGGGACTTAGTTTCTTGGTTCTGAGATGTTCCGACACAGAAGTTTGTCACCTATACACTTATGTTGATTATCTTAATAGAAATACTCTTTTCTCGTCCAATTGATATCTTGCAAATATTTGAATTGGTATTCCATGGGCATATTTATCATGTATGTTAATGAATTATGCTAGTTTATATGTTAACGTTATATATTATCACCATATGCTTGTGTATCTTGGTTGTTGAGGACAAGTTACAAGTATAAATATTTGAGTTACGTGCTTAATGATGGTCTTCATCGAACGTCCCGACAAGGTAGGATCTAGATATTGTCTTGTTACCATTTTAATTTATATAGGATACTTGGGATTAGAGTTTATTTCTATGTTTCATTCTGTCTATTGTGGTTTACCCCATGCCATAGAGATATTTTCCTCATAACAGAATTGGTGACCATACTGGGGATTGAATCTTTTGTTTGGGGTTTGGAGTGTTTTTCTCCTTGACTTTCTCTTTGTTAGCCTGAGTTTCCTTGTCGCTTGATTGCTTGACAACCTATTTTTACTTTGCGTATGATTTTTTTGGCCTAATCCTTTCCCTGGTAGTGTTTTACTACATATACATGGGTTTTCCCTTGACAAACGCGTACATACGTGAGTTTTCCTTCTATAGGGAGCGTACATACAAGAGTTTTTCTCAAACAATCACATACATCAACTTTTTGGCTTACTCGTTGGGTTTGGTATTGTTGGATCATGTTGTCATTGATGCCAAAGGTTTGATTAATTGATTCCAAGTTATTGATTGATTGATGTCAAGTGATTGATTGATGTCAAGTGAATGATCGATGTCAAAGGATTGATTGATTAATGATTGATGAACAATGTAATATGTATTATCCTTGATGAGAATGGATAGATGTCAAGTGGAATGCAATAGATGTCAAGTGGAATCATAGTCATATGATGTCATGCATAGATGAATATGGATCAATGAGTTGTCATTTATATATGATTCATAGATGAATATGGATCAATGAGTTGTCATTGATATATGATGCATAGATGAAGATGTATCAATGAGTTGGAATTGATACATAATGCATAGATAAAGATGGATCGATATGGTTTCTTTGATATATAATGCATAGTTGGATGACTCATTATTGTTGATGAAGAGTACAAATCGATGAACTCCAAAGTGGTCCTCTTATGGCGAAATCCCTAATGGGAAGACGCTTTGTGGTTGATTTATGGTTGAGAGAACCCATGCTTATATATGGAATAATGAGATGAAGATCAATGCATTTGTTAGTGAAACTATCCTAGATGAATAGTGCTTGTCATGCCATTTCTGGTAATATGTGGAATGTGACATAAATCCTCATGGTTTGAGAGTTATTGGCTCATGAAGTTGAAGGACCCCCATATGATGGCTTGAATACCCAAAAGGTCAAAGAAGTCAAAGTGCTTGAAAAGAAGAAATCATTATTTAAATGATAAAGAAAAGCGACAAAATCAAGGAGAAGTATTTAAATGATAAAGTAAAGTGACAAAGTCAAGGAGGATTATTTAAATAATAAATTAATGGAGAACCTTCTATTTCTGGAAAGTGGTTAACCCTCTAATGAGGAAAATAGGTTAAAGTGACCTAGAAATGGGTTAAGTGACCTAGAAGTGGAAGCTACTTGAAGAGTATAAATAAGAGGCAAGGGTGTCTTGTGAATTGTACATTTTCTGGGAGTACATCTTGAGGATCTCTTGAGCATGATTGAAGATCTATTCCGAGAGAGAGAAGATCTGGAGGATCTCATGAGTGCATCATAGTTTCGGTAAGTCATAGATCATGACAGAAAAAGTCTCAGAAGTTCAAAAATCCTAGTTTCCGAGGTATGTGCGGGTTGGAATGAGTCAGGATGCGTACATATGTGGGCTAAATGAAGACATGGTGCATATAGTGGATGAAATGATGAAGAATTGTGAGTGATCTTGTGCCAGGCTCTTGAAGGATGAAGCAGGTTCCATATCTGCATTCTATGGGCTTAGATCTGCCATAGAAGCTGTTGTATGGTTATATTGTTGTCTTGATGGATACTCTTGCTTGTTGTGTGGTGAATGCTTGAGGCATTCTTGGTATGGTTGTTGTGATGTGGTTTATGTTGGTTCATGGAGTGAGCAACACTCTTATGATTCAGTGTTGATATGATTGATATAGTATGTTGATTACTTATACATGATTAAGTAGCATTCATATTGTATGGTTGATGAGCATGAGTAAGTTGTTGGAGAGCTTGGATGTGTTGTGACTGGCTGTGGGTTAGACTGGACAATGAAAGATGGAAGAGAATGTGATTGCAGTTTGCAGAGGATCTGAGTGTGTGATGAAAAAGGAAAACCCCAGTTGCTTAGAAGGTATACACAGGTTGTAGTATAGATTGGCCACATACATATGTGGGTTGTACTATTGGTAGGGCACATACAAATGCGTGTTGAACTACCGACAGGTCACATACTTGTGACAGATTGATATCTATTGAGGATTGTTGTCTCATCTCAGTTTGTGCTGAGGATGTAAGATGAGTCTTGCATTATAGAGCTGGTGCTCTTGTAGAGTTGTACTCCATTCAGTTGTTGCTAATAAACCCCAAGGATTGTAGTCCATAATAAAAATAAAATTGTACATACATCTTATGTTCTTTGTTTTCCTTGTGGTGATGATTTGTTGATGATATATTGGTGATATATGTCGCTGATATGTGTTCACATTTAACTGGTTATAAATGACAACAAAGAGTAATGAGTTAATTGTGATTTTTAACTAATGAGTTTTGTGTAAGAGGGAAGTTTTGGGAAAAAGATCCCTACACTGTTCACCCCCCCCTCTTAGTGTAGTCAGTGTGTCCAACAATTGGTATTAGAGAGGGACTTCACTATAAGCCTTAACATGATTGGAGGAGATCCATGGACACACAAATGGATGATGAAGTTCCAATCCTCGATGAGGAAAACTATTATACATGGAGAATAGAAATGAGAGTGCATTTGAAGGAAATGGGAGTATGTATTTGGAAGGCAGCCATTGATGGATCAGTTTCATTGAAGAACAAGTCAAAGTTTGCAGCTCAAAGAGAATGAAATAAGAATTATGAATTGGCTCTCAATACCATTCTTAGTGGACTCTCAAGTCCAATCAAATAGAGCATGGGACAATGCACTTCTACCAAGGAGCTATGGCTAAATCTAGAGGAGACATATCAAAGAAAGAAGGAAAATATTGAAGACCTCTTCATCTAGATCATTCAAGGTAAAGAATCTCCAAAACTTCTTGATTGCATTATTTCAAAATGTGAAGATCTTGAAGACATTTCAAATGAAGGCAAAGAATCATGTGAAGATATTGGCACAAAGGAAGATATTGAAAACAATTCCAATGAAGGTAAAGAATCTCCAAAAGCTCTTGATTGCAATATTTCTAAATGTGATGATGTTGAATGGTTTTCTACAAGTGAAGAAGGAAATATATAAGTAGTTTGTGTAGAATTGATTGATTGTTATCCCATGGAAAAAGTAGAAGAAAAACTATTGGAGCTTAAAGAGAAAGTTGAAAGAATTCTATATGAATATAGCAATGACCATTATTATATAGACTATAGCTATCTTTCAGATAACAATAAGAAGTTTCTTAAGAAGACTCAAAGGCACATCTTGAATTTAAAAGAAATGCTCAAGGAACAATAAAAGAGTAACAAGACTGAATTAGAAGAAAAGGAAGAAGAGATCACAAGACTAAAGAATGAAAAAGAAGATAAGAAGGTAGATGATGAGATTAGCAAAACTCTTGAAATTATTATCCGTCTCAAGACCCAAATTGAAGAAGCCAAAAGGGTAGAGGAACTATTGAGGAATCAAATAAATTAAAATGAAGAGTCATGTCATAAGTTAGAAGCTGAAATTGTTGATCTTAGAAAGAAAGTAGAGAAGTCAAATAAATTCTTGAATATCTCACAAATCTTGAATGAGATCTTGGAAAGTCAAAGATCACCAAATGATAAATTAGGTCTTGGATACAAGAGAGAATCTAGACACATTGAAGCAAGCACTTCAAAGAAGCATGAGGTAAGTCCCTCACTCTCAAAGGATGAAGACAATGTTGCAAGTCAACCATCTACACAAGGCAAGACAAATTTCAAAAAAACAAAGAAAGAAAGACATCAAGAAGGATGGACACCAAAGCAAAGGTATGAAAGTGTTTTTCATGGTCAATGTTATTCATGTAATGAATATGGTCACAAAGCTTTGAATTGTAGGTCTTATACAAGGAGAAATAATGGAAGATTTAATAACACCATAAGGTGTTGGAGATGTGATCAAGTAGGACACATTCTTGTTCACTGTCACATCATGAGATGCTACAATTGTAGTGGATTTGGTCACAAATCCCAGGATTGCTAGAACACAAGAAGAAATTCCATGATGAGGATTTCATATGGGATGACTAGAAGAAAGAATGAAGTTAGGAAGGAAGACATGTTTGCAAGGATGAAATCTCAGAGATCAAGTTCTGAGAAGCAAGGACACCTTAAAAAGTGGGTAAAAAAGATTGAACAACCAAAGTAGAATATAAGCCTTAAGGGAAGCTCAAGTGTGTCATCTACTGAAGCATACATGGGTGACAGTGGTAACAATCACATACATACGCAGGTTGACCTTGAATAGGTTGTGTGCATACGCGAGTTGTCTGTGCAGTAGGCCACATATATATGGTAAATCCTTGGGAAAAAGGCTATGCACATGGGTTGCAACTTGATGTGATAGTATAACTCTGTGTTGCAGGGTCTGACATAGCTTTTTTGCAGGTTTTGACATTGTTTGCTACATGTTTTCATGATTACATATTGTATTATGTAATGTGATAATATAAAATGAAAGGCTATCTTGGATGCATGGCACTAACCCATGAGTATGGATTGTGGAATTTTTCTGTTGAAGAACAATGTTGGTTATGACAGTGAAGTTATGGCACCTTGGTTATATGATATATCATGATGATGCTAGCTAGAGATGTCATTGATCTATTGAAGCACACTACTAGTACATTTATTATTGGATGCTTAGTATTTTTTGTGGTGTATGGAGGTTGAGGGTGATCTGTTGGTGTACATGGATGGTACACACTTAAGTTTCATTGATATATCTTATGATGTATTATTGGAAGCAAATTTGTTGGATATCATGGTGCATGGATTTGGCATATGGTTGGACTACATATTGGGACATGTAGTTAGTGAGTTGATGAGGTGATCATGTTGTACATCATTGATGAGTCATAGCTTGATCTATAGTTGATGCATGATTAATACACTTCTAGTACATTGGTAGAGGAATTTACTAGCAGTTTGATTGGCACATGTTTTGTGATGGATTTGGCATACATGTATGAGGACACATCTTGATTGTGGTTCATATTGGTGTGGTATTGGTGCATAGTTGATGTAATTTCTTGGTACAAGTGGTGATGCATGTTTATTGCATGGTGGTACACTCATAGCTGGTATATATTTGGATGAAAGTACTTGTCTAAAAGTACACCATTGGTATTACTTGATTATCATATACTTTGGAACATGATGCATTGGATGATATAGTTGAAACATTTGATGGTTATGGCACTTGGTTCATAATGGAGGCATATCATGGGTGATATGACACTTGTTTGAAGCACATGGTTGACATGTTCATAAAGGCATATGGTTGATATAATTCATTGATGATATCTTATGGCACATTGTATGGTGTTGATGTACATGGTTGATGTACATGGATGTTGTGCATGGTGGGAACATTTTAGTACATGATGTACTTGGTTGATATTTTGTTCATGATTCTCTATTTCATTGTTGAAATATCTTTTGTTTCATGATGTATGGTATGGCACAATTTTGATGCATGGAGAGGTCCAAGGATCGTCATAGAGAGAGTGGTTGATCTATGATCCAGTTTTGCAGTGGTAGCATATTGTTCATATTGTAGAGAAGATAGGGGGAGACATACCCATAGGGGGAGTCATTCTTCTTCCCATGATTCTAGGAGGAGAGATTTATCAGATGCATATTTGGTAAAATAGCCCTATATTTGAAGAAAGAGCACATAGGCATAATTCTAGGGGGAGTGATGGTCATAGGGAAAGCATGAGCGATGTATCTTCATCATTACATCAGTGACATCCCTTGTTCAAAAGGGAGAGATTATTTAGAGGAAGATCAAAGGCATTCAGAAAGGGGGAGCAGCCCCAAGGAGAGTTCAAGCAGGGGGAGCAGCCCCAAGGGGAGAATGGCCCTTTGCCATTGATGTCAAAGGGGGAGAAATAATCACATTGATGTGATTGATGACTATTGATGTAGAGAAATTCTTTTTCTAAATGTTGACATCAATGATTGGTGTTGACATCAATGTTCGTATTGCCATCAATGCTAAAGGGGGAGATTGTTGGATCATGTTTTCATTGATGCCAAAGGTTTGATTGATTGATGTTAAAGGATTGATCTCAAGTGATTGATTGATTGATGTCAAGTGGCTGATCAATTTCAAAGGATTGATTGATTAATGATTGATGAACAATGTAATATGTATTATCCTTGATGAGAATGGATAGATGCGAAGTGGAATCCAATAAATGTCAAGTGGAATCATAGTTATATGATTTCATGCATAGATGAAGATGGATCAATGAGTTGTCATTGATATATGATGCATAGATGAAGATGGATCAATGAGTTGTCATTGATACATAATGCATAGATGAAGATGGATCAATATGGTTTCTTTGATATATGATGCATAGTTGGATGACTCATTATTGTTGATGAAGAGTACAAATGGATGAACTCCAAAGTGGTCCCCTTATGGTGAAATTCCTCATGGAAAGACGCTTTGCGGTTGAGTTATGGTTGAGAGAACCCATGCTTATATGTGGAATAATGAGATGAAGATCAATGAATTTGTTAGTGAAACCATCCTATATGAATAGTTATTGTCATGCCATTTCCGGTGGTATGTGGAATGTCACATAACTCCTCATGGTTTGAGAGTTATGGCCTCATGAAGTTGAAGGACCCCCATATGATGGCTTGAAGCCCAAAAAGGTCAAAGAAGTCAAAGTGCTTGAAAAGAAGAAATCATTATTTAAATGATAAAGAAAAGTGACAAAGTCAAGGAGAATTATTTAAATGATAAAGTAATGTGACAAAGTCAAGGAGGATTATTTAAATAATAAAGTAATGGAGAACCTTCTATTTATGGAAAGTGGTTAACCCTATAATGAGAAAAATAGGTTAAAGTGACCTAGAAATGGGTTAAGTGACCTATAAGTGGAAGCTACTTGGAGAGTATAAATAAGAGGCAAGGGTCTCTTGTGAATTGTACATTTTCTGGGAGTACATCTTGAGGATCTCTTGAGCATGATTGAAGATCTATTCTGAGAGAGAGAAGATCTGGAGGATCTCATGAGCACATCATAGTTTCAGTAAGTCAGAGATCATGACGGCAAAAGTATCGAGAGTTCAGAAACCCTAGTTTCTGAGGTATATGCAGGTTGCAGTGAGCCAGGACGCGTACATACGCGGGCTAAATGAAGATAGGGCGCGTACAATGGATGAAATACTTGTGTGTAAGCTTGTGTCAGGCTCTTGAAGGATGAAGCAGGCTCCAAATCTTCATTCTATGGGCTCAGATATGCCATAGAATCTCTGGTATGGTTATATTGTTGTCTTGGGGGATACTCTTGCTTGTTGTGTGGTGAATGCTTGAGGCATTCTTGGTATGGTTGATGTGATGTGGTTTATGTTGGTTGATGGAGTGAGCAACACTCTTATGATTTAGTGTTGATATGATTGATATAGTATGTTGATTTCTTATATATGATTGAGTAGCATTCATATTGTGTGGTTGAGGAGAATGAGTAAGTTGTTGGAGAGATTGGATGTGTTGTGACTAGCTGTGGGTTAGACTGGATAGTGAAAGACATAAGAGAGTGTGATTGCAGGTTGCAGAGGATCTGAGTGTGTGATGAAAAAGGAAAACCTTAGTTGCTCAAAAGGTATACCCAGGTTGTAGTATAGACTGGCTGCATACATATGCGGGCTGTACTACTGGTAGGGTGCATACATATGCGTGTTGCACTACTGACAGGTCGCGTACCTGTGACAGATTGATATCTATTGAAGATTGTTGCCTCATCTCAGTTTGTGCCGAGGACGTAAGATGAATCTTGCATTATAGAGCTGGTGCTCTTGTAGAGTTGTACTCCATTCAGTTGTTGCCGATAAACCCCAAGGATTGTGGTCTGTAATAAAAAGAAAATTGTACATACATCTTTTGTTATTTGTGTTCTTTGTGTTCCTTGTGGTGATGATTTGTTGATTTGTTGATGATATATTGTTGATATATGTTGCTGATATGTGTTCACATTTAACTGGTTATAAATGACAACAATGAGTAATGAGTTAATGGTGATTTCTAACTAATGAGTTTTGTGTAAGAGGGAAGTTTTGGGAAAAGAGCCCTACACTGTTCAACCCCCCCTCTAAGTGTAGACGGTGTGTCCAACATGTGTTTTTTGGGCGATTTTGATTGGTTGCTGAGTCTTCTTGGGTATCTGTCCTAACTGTTGAGTGCTTGCAAGGTGATAGGAAACCTTCTTATTGTTGAATTTTTGGGTAGTATTCTTTCTTATCATTTTTTTCATTGGTTGTCCTTGCACATTGGTTTGATTGTTTTCTTCCTCGTATCCTTCTTGGCTTGTCTCTTTTTTCTTGTAGTAGGGTCTCTATGTGAAGCTACTATTTAGTCCTTGCATTTTCTTTTCTTTATATCAAAAATACAAAACAAATTGCTCACTTTTCATTATGGCATTTTCTATTTTGATTATCTAGTATTGATCTTGATACATTTGGAAAGATTTGTTGGAAGATTGGTTGTTGTCATTGATGTCAACCCTAGTCATGGGTTTTGGACCGCAAGATTGATGAAGGTATTTGGACATGAAGGACAATGCACATGCAGATACAACACCCATGGATGGATAATATACATCATGTTGTTTTCGGTGGTATGTGGCACGTCACATGGATCCTCATGGTTGAGGAGAAATGAATTTTTGAAGATGACAAAGTGAATTTAAGAAGGAAGTACATGTAGGCCCTGAAGATAATTAAAGAAAAGAATTACAAAATAAGAAAGTGTCAGGTCGTCCCTAATGTTAAAAGGAACTAACATAAATGGTATAAATAAATATCATTATACAATCATTTTATGCACAAGCCGAATTTCATAGGAAATCATAAGTAAAGAAGGCCAGATTTCAAGGGACGATGAAGTCTTTTGGTGATGTGTTCTAAGGTATGTTATTTTCAGGTCATATTACTATTTTCTCTATAACTTTTTTTCTAGAACGATTCATATGGTGAAGTTGCTATGGTATTGAGAAGACATATCAAGTTACCTATGGTAAAATTTTAATCTCTTGATTTGCTATAATTATGGAGATACACTCTATGGAAGATAGGGTTTTTGACCAGTCTTGAAGCTAGTCAATAAAAAGGTGTTCCGGGTAAAACAGTCATAACTTATTCATAGATAATCCAAATGAAGTGGGACCAATTTAATTGGAAATAGTATATAATTTTTTTTCTTGTGCGTGAGTTTCAGAATCTGATGTTAAATATTGAACGCGGGGAATTCTATACAAGTTCGGTCTTCTGAATAAACTAGAATTGAATAAACTCTACCATTCTTCCTATAAATTCTTTTTGGGGAGGATTCAAGGAGTGAAACTTGGAGGAGGTTTAGAGAATACATTGAGTAATATTATCTGTAGGATCAAAGTATTCCCATAATTGAAGAATTACAGAAGTTGAAGAGGTCACAGGAAGCATTATCAGAATCTATGTGATGGTTGGTTGATGGTGATGATTTAATGTGAAGTTTTATTATCTCTCATATATTGTTGGGTGGAAGGAAGGGGAAAAGATGGAGAGTTAAACCCTCTCTTTATATTGGAGGATTGTATCTTCCTCTTGGATTTTTATCCCTCCCTTTATATTTGGAAGTTGTAGCTACCTTTCAAAGTCATTACTTCCCTTGAACAATAACTATTGATTATTTCTCATATATTGTGCATGGTGTATTGTGGTGTATTGGTGTAACTCTTATACTATTTTTCATTTCTCATTGGATATAATTTAATGGTTTAAGTATAAGTTTAAAAGTTTTTTAAATTGTACTTGATAATGATTCAACCCCCTCTCAGTATCAACAATTGGTATCGGAGTGGGTTACCTTCAGTACAGTTTAACCACTGGAAGGAAGATCCTAAGAGGAAATGGAAGACAAAATTCCAAATGGGATTCCACCATTTGATGGAAGCAATTTTGAATACTGGAGTAATAGAATGGAAAATTACTTGAGAGCTCTTGGGGCAAATGTTTGGTTCTAAGTTGCTTCATGATACAATGCTTTGAAGAAACCAAAGACTACAGCTCAGAAGGAAGCAAAAAGGAACAACAAATTGGCAATAGATACCATCATGGATGGATTGACATATTTAGTGAAATACAAGGTGGGATCATGTGCATCATCAAAAGATATTTGGGACAAGCTACAAGACCTTTATGCAAGGGAAGAAGCAGAAGCAGAAGAAGAAGTTGAATCAAATTACAACATATCAAATTTCAAAGAAGCAAATAGAGGTCAGTTCTTTTTCTTTAATTGTGAAGGAGTAGGACATGTTGAATTTGAATGTCCTCATCCAAGGATTGAAAGAGATGACATTGAAGAAGAAAAGTCCAATGAAGAATAAGAAAATCATGAAGCAGAAATTATTCAACAAGAAGAAGATGGGAATATTAAAAAATTGAAGCATGTTGAGATTGAAAATAACAAGCTCAAAGACACACATAGAAAACTAATAAGTGAATTGGGTAGTTGTGAAAAGACAGTTGTAATCTTGAAGAAACAATTAGAATACTTTGATAAACTAAGAGAAGAAAAAATTTCCTTGAAAACTCTACTCGAAGAAGAAAGAAGAATAGGAGAAGTAAGGAATGTCCAAATGACGAAGAAAGAAGAAGATTGTGAGAAACTTGAACAAAAAGTTGTCTCATTGAGGAAGAGCTTAAAAAACTCTCAAGTGCCAAAAGACTTAACACATCTTGGATGCATGGGTGAAAATTCATACAAAGAAGATGCAAATACCAACAAGAAGGTTGAAGAAATAGCTACATAGACAGTTGATGAGAAGTGGACCAGGATACCAAAAAGAAGGAATGATTACAAAAGAGATGAATATCCAAGAAGACCTCCTACCTTTGGGAATCAAATAAGATTCAATCAGTATGAAGGAAACTACATAAGAGTAGATCATGAACCCAGATGGACTACATCACAAAGAAGGCCACTTACTCCAAGGTATCAAAATTTATTTCTTGGTCATTGTTATACTTGCAAAAAATTTGGACATAAGGCAATTAATTGCATAATCAATGAAAGGAACAAATACGTAAGAAACATGAATGGTGTAAATATAAGATATGGAAATGATCATGGATTTGTCAACATAAGTTATAATTCATTTTCCCCATTGATGGAAAAAACTATTGTATGCTACAAATGTAATTATCTTGGTCACAAAGCATGAGATTGCAGATATATGAATGAAGATGTCCCTATGCGAGCCACCGTATGGAGAAAGAAAGAGATTCCAAACAATGAATATTGTCGAATAGCATTAACCTACGAAGAATGTAAAGAAAAATATGAATGGTACATAGACAATGGATGTTCTTCACACAAGACCAGGGATCAAGACAAATTCATTAGTTTGAAGAGAAACGGTGGCAATGTTGCATTTGGAGATGACTCATCTGCCAAAATACTTGGAGAAGGTGTAGCAGAGCTTGGAAGGAAAAATGTAAAAGCAAAGAATGTATTATTGGTTGAAGACTTGAAGCATAATCTACTCAGTGTTAGTAAAATGTGTGATCAATGATACACTCTTATGTTTGACTCCCGAAAATGTAAAATCAGAGAAAATAACTCAGGAAGATTGGTTGCAACTGCAACAAGAAGAACGAACAACATATACATACTAGACATGAAGACGAGAGAGAAGACAAAAGCCACACAAAAGGATTCCAAGGAATAAAAAGTCTCAAAGACCAAAAATAAGGATGAAGTATTATTGAGTGCTACATGTTCAGGGGGGGCAACCCCAAAGAAGAAGAGAGTTACCTTTTTCCATTAAACTCAGGGGGGGAATCCCTACCCTTTTTCATTGATGTCAAAGGGGGAGAGAAATTGGGATCATAATGATAGGGGGAGCATGAGTGTTTCCATCAATGACAAAGGGGGATATTGTTGGAAGATTGGTTCTTGTCATTGATGTCAACCCTAGTCATGGGTTTTGGACCGTAAGATTGATGAAGGTATTTGGACATGAATGAAAATGCACTTGTAAATACAACACCCATGGATGGATAGTATACATCATGTTGTTTTCGGTGGTATGTGGCACATCATGTGGATCCTCATGGTTGAGGAGAAATGAATTTTTGAAGATGACAAAGTGAATTTAAGAATGAAGTACATGTAGGCCCTAAAGATAATTAAAGAAAAGAATTACAAAATAAGAAAGTATCAGGTCGGCCCTAATGTTAAAAGGAAGTGACATAAATGGTATAAATAAATATCATTATACATTCATTTTATATACAAGTCGAATTTCATAGGAAATCAGAAGTAAAGAAGGACAGATTTCAAGGGAGGATGAAGTCTTTTGGTGATGTGTTCTAAGGTATGTTATCTTCAAGTCATCTTACTATTTTTGCTATAATTTTTTTTCTATAAGGATTCAAATGGTGAAATTGCTATGGTATTGAGAATACATATCAAGTTACCTATGGTAAAAGTTTCATCTCTTGATTCTCTATAATTATGTAGATACACTCTGTGGAAGATAGGGTTTTTGACCAGTCCTGAAGCTAGTCAATAAAAAGGTGTTCCGGGTAACACAGTTATAACTTATTCATAGATAATCCAAATGAAGTGGGACAAATTTCATTGGAAATATTATGGATTTTGGTTTCTTGTGTGCAATTTTCAAAATATGATGTTAAATATTGAGTGTGGGGCATTCTACACAAGTTCGCTCTCCTGAATAAACCAAAATTGAATAAAGTCTACCATTCTTCCTATAGCTTCTTTTTGGGGAGGATTCAAGGAGTGAAACTTGGAGGAGGTTCAGAGAATACATTGAGTATTATTATCTATAGGATCATATTATTCCCATAATTGAATAATTATAGAATTTAAGAAGTCTCAGGAAGCATTATTAGGCTCTATGTGATGGTTGGTTGATGGTGATGATTTAATGTAAAGTTTTATTATCTCTCATATATTCTTGGGTAGAAGGAAGGGGAAAGTATGGATAGTTAAACCCTCTATTGATATTGGAGGATTGTATCTTCCTCTTGGAGTTTTATCCCTCCCTTTATATTTGGAATTTGTAGCTACCTTTGGAATTCATTACTTCCCTTGAACAATAACTATTGATTATTTCTCATATATTGTGCATGGTGTATTGTGGTGTATTGGTGTAACTCTTATACTATTGTTCATTTCTCATTGGATATAATTGAATGGTTTAAGTATAAGTTGAAAAGGTTTTTAAATTGTACTTGATATTGATTCACCCCCTTCTCAGTATCAACAAGATTGCATTTTATTTAAATTGTAGAAGTTGCATTGAAAGTTGCATTTAAAGCATACCATCTCTTGAGAATTTAAGATTGGGACTTAGCAATATTTTTATATTCATTTATTTGATATGATGAATCATAATATCATCAGTTTCATGACCACATCTATTGAGTAAACAAATCCATTAAAAGTAACACTGATTAACTAAAATTGATTAGAAACGATTTTATTTTTTAGAGTACACAAACAAGAATAGGATATTGGGCCTTGGAATAGGATTTTGAGAGTAAACTTATCCAAGGGTATTAAACTAAACATATGTGTTTGACTAGGGAGTGGTGAATTTTTGTGTGTAATTAGTGACGTCAGGAGGCTCTGCTCACACTAGAGTTAATCACGAGGTCACACAAAGTTGGTTGCAGAGATATCCCTCTAATACCTTGTTAGCATCATATATATTTCTGTGGTTTCATTCGTATATGGGGGTATTGCTAATACATTTACCCTGCCCATATGGTGGACCAAACTTATGAATTTTCTCTTATGCATTGGTTATATTGTGGTGGCTTTAGTTGCTTGAAATAGGTAGCCACATCGGTTACTTACAAGGGTTATTCTGCAGGTACCCTAAGTTAGATAAAGGTTGGACAACACACAACATTTATGGAGGATTACCTCTCTGGGGGGATTTGACCGACTGCGTTGTTAAGCCCACAAGGGCCCTTATAACTAATTCTGACACCTCTAATATTTTGAAGGGAGTCTCAAGACCCTCTTGGGTGAGGAATACCTACTTTAGTCAGGGAGGCCCCTTTTCAACCATTATATCCTGTGTGTGTGCATTCACATTTTTTCTTTACTTTGGTGTGCTCTTTGATTATTATTTGGCATTAGGATTTTGTATTGCATTGTGAGTTTTCATTTCTATGGTTAGTGGAGATCCTGTGACTCCCTTAGTTAGTGCAACCCAGCCCATGGTCTTTGTTCATTCCATGGGGATGAATCCTTTTGTATTTTCGAGTGGTACGTCGAATCATGATACTCAGTCAATACCTTGGGCCTCTAATCCTTTTTATTTTGGTATGTCGGATATGACTTCGCACTTGACATCCTTTATCTCGTCGTCTTATGTGAATCCTAGTTTTGGGTCTGGGGGCATGATGCCTCCTTATTCTCCCTTTTCGTTTGGTGAGAGTCATATCCCTCAACCAACTCTTACGGTAGGAGTTTGGAATACTCCTTCCTATGGACCCAATCCTAGATTTAGTTTTCCAGGATTGAGTGCTCAAATGGGCGTTCCTTCTACTTATTACATCTTGTCCATCTATCCTTCTTCCTATGTGATGGTTCCTATGAACACTTTTATCATGGCAGACCTCCTTCTGTCCTCTGGTGTTTCATCTGGGGGGAGTAAGTTTTTTAGTATGGGCAACCCCCTTCACAAAGTTCCTTCATCTAGGGGAAACATATATCCTCCCCTGAGTAACCCTTGTCATGTCTCTTTATCTTCGCAACCATTTATGAATCGATTTGGAGGAGGATAGCATCCTGCTGGACAGAGTCATGGCGTATACCAGAACCCTTCCTGGCCCACAATCTCTCAAAACTAGTCTTTCCTGGAACCTTGATCTCATATGTCGCAACCAGCTGTTGTAAGTCATCCTAGAAACACAAGTCTAGTCATTGCAAGTCATACTAGAATTATATCACCAACCTCTGCTAGTCATGTTGGAGATAGGTAAACAACCTATGCAAGTTATGTTGAAGACCAACAACCAGTCGTTGCATGTCATGTTGGAAGCACAACTCTAGTCACTGCTAGTCATACTACACATTCATCACCAACCTTTTCTAGTCATGTTGGGCATTCATGGCCAACATATGCAAGTCATGTTGGAGATCTTCTACTAGCCTCTGCAAGTCATGATGGGAGCATGTCACCAACCATTGGAAGTCATGATGGGGGAATTCATACGATTGAGAAGCCTCAATGTATAGGACGTAATCCCATGTTCCTTTATATACTTTGCAAAGGATATCATCTAACTCGTATGTTCCTAATACTACCATGGTACAAGAAGCATAGTCCTTGTCTGATAGCCCTTAGGGCTCTGAGTCATCTTTGGTTTCCCAACATTCTAATTCTTCTTTGGTTGATACAACGGTCCTGCTGACACAATCTTTGACTGAAACCACTCTTCTTTTGGGAAGTGATGCATCTCTTGACCATGTTGTCTCACATCCTGTTCAACCAATGGTCATGTCGATGCAATATTCGACCGACACCACTCCTTTTTTTGGGGGTGATGCATCTCTAGACCATGTTTTCTCACATCCTATTTAACCAATGGCTGAAGAAGTGGTCGTGTCGATGCAGTGTTCGGTCGATACCACTCTTCTCTTGGAGAGTGACAAGTCTAAGGAAGTGACATTTCCAATGCAATCTTTGGTCAATCCCACTCTTCTTTTGGGGGGTGATGTGTCTTTTGACCATGTCCTTAGCATTTCTATTCCTGTACCTTCTTAACAAGGGAGTACTCCACTCTCTTCAACTATGCTCCCTCCAAGTCCTAGGATGGTTTTCTTTGATTGGGATGACCTTGTAGAGCCTCAACTTCCTTCTCTGCAAGGATCCTCTATAAGTATTTTATCCTCCTCGGCTTGGAAAGTTTTGGCTTCTCCCAAGCTTGTGTCAGCTACCTATGAGTTGATGATGTTTGACAGAAGTCTTGCACGGGAGCCCTATCCTCCCCCATGATATGATGATTATAACAACATCCTTGAGTCTTAGTTAATCTCTTTTCAAGACTTCTTAAAAATGAAAATATTGTCGAGTGAACTTATCTCTTTCACACTCATTAAATGGATTTGAAAGGATGTCTATTTGGTGTAAGTTTAACCCTTTTTCGGACCAAGTAGACTACTTACGAAAAATGAACACTCTAGTCAACATTGGCTAGAAGAATTCTCCTGGGTATTGTTTTATATTTTTTCGGGCCTAGGAGACTAAGTTTATGAAAAAAGACATTCTTTGGAGTTAAGTTGTAATTGGATTCCATTCTCCTGCTTGCAGTATTGAGCCTATTCCCAATTCTCGCTTTCTCGTTATAAGCCTCTTACCTCAACAATTTGCATCACTAGCTAAGCAGATCCTTGTTTATATCCTTTGTAGCTTGACACCCTGTACCCTAGGAGGAAACATTCCCCTGAGTGTCCATGCCCTGCATGCACTTCCTTACATTGAGCATAGGTATGTCCCACTGTTTGGAGCTAGTTTCTTACTCGCAACACTCATTTCCTCTCTTGTATCATAGCATTTATTTTTCTATGAAAAAACAAAAAAATACGGGCGGGAAAAGAATATTATCTTATATCGACAACAGTCGTGCCTCCTTTGAACATAGCAAAAGATTTTGAGTCCATTGTCATCCAGAGTTTTGGTTTAGCATGACATTAGGAAGATGAGCTCATTACTTAGAGTTTACTCCTCTAACTAGTTACTCTTCCAATCCCTATGGATAGTTTGTCGATGCCTCTTGCATCACAAAGTTTCATCATCAAGTCTATGTTTCCTGAGTTGTCCATATGTCTCATGCTCTTGTTCAAAAGAAGTATATAAGCATGTGTCAGCCATTTCTCAGAACTCTTGACTTTTCATGTTGTCCATACCCTTAGTGTGTCTCAGAGTCACATGAAGTTGTAGTCCTACCATGCACCTTGGTCCTAATTTCATTATGGGTAGGTAACCTTGAACCCAATAGTCGACATCTCCTCATTGGTCACTGACTGGGGGGTTTCCCTTATGTTCGATGGAAAGAAATATATTCACACATTGGGATTCATGGAGTGTCTTGGATTCCATTATCCTTATTGGTGTTTTCCTCACCTTTGTCGGCAGTCTTCGTTATTGGCTACTATTTAGTGGGTCTTTTTCATTCAATGCTTGCATCCGGTGCATGTGAAAGACACACATGGTCATTGGTTCATGAACATCTTATTCATTCAAGCTCCTTCTAATCATCAAGCTATTTCTTTGTACCTTGTGCTGAATGATGAGAGATTCCCTAATGCTCTCCTTTCAGCAGGTCTCCTTCCATCGACTTCATCTCATCTATTATGGAAATAAGACCTAGAGTCCTATGAGTACCTAGAGGCTTGTAGTCATCAATGGCAGGGTCTCCTGCCATTAGCAGTTGGGAATACATCAATGTCTCTTGATCAATGGACTCTTCAAGTGTTTGACCTCAACACCCTTATTCACACTTGTAAGAATGTACTCAGTGCCTTGATACCTACTTTCATTATCGGTAGGTTGTATCGCGCTTGTTAATGGTATACATTAATGATCGGTAATCAAATGAAGTCTCATTGTGTTCAACATCAACTCCTATATTCACATGATGTAGACTTGCACCTTTGGTGGATAGTGTAGAATACCTCCAGCTTATAGTATCAACATTCCTATTTTTTTTTTTGTCTTTCATTGGACCAATACCTATATGACTTTAGTGATCATGGGAGATCGGATTTTACTCCATTGTATATAGATATATTTAGATTGGTTTTGAGATTGGTTTTCCACTAGGCCTTGTTTGTGAATATGACACCCTATGGCATGTGTCTACTTTGTATTTCCTATTCATGGCAATGAACAACTATTTGGTATATTTCCACATGGAGCTGCAGTGTAATTCATATTGGCATCCATGTGTACAAAGTCATTATGGATTGTAATATTATTATGAGTAACTAGAACTTCTATCTGAGTCTCCATTACTCCACTTCTGGGAATTATAATGTATTCTGGCCATCCCAGATACTCCTCTGAACTCACACCCTATGGGGCAGCTATTATAGATAATTTTCCCTCACCCCATGCAACTTGCTTGGATGGCATTTCCATTTCCCTATGCAGACTTGAAGTCCCATTTTTTACTTTCCAGAGCCAAAAAAAAACATTTTTCCACATATATGCACTCTACTAGTTAGACAACAAGTGTATATGCAGGTTGCTCCACTACAACCCGGATACATCAGGCTTGGTGCTCAAAATTAAAATTTGTGTTGAGTTTCCATGTCACATCACGAGATCCATGATTCTTGACCTTCCATATACTAGAAATGTTATGACTTGTCCCTTCAGTTCCATTTGAAGGATATAAATTGAACCATATCCAAGCCGTGGAAGAGAGATAATTCAACTTTTGAGAGAAAATATACTTTGGATAAATTTTCACTTCACATTGAGTCTGCATCCCTTTATCCTTTAAAGTCTGAACTCATAGTTCAACCCCCAAAGCTCTTCCTTCTTTGATGGAGAAACTTATTGTCTCCTTTATATGATCTTGCCTTTGGTGGAGGATTGAAGTGGTGGAGGCCCAGCTGGAAGGGACTTAGTTTATCGGTTTCGAGATGTATCGACACAAAAATTTTTCACATATAAACTTATGTTGATTATTTTAATAGAAATACTCTTTTCTCGTCCAATTGATATCTTGCAAATATTTGAATTGTTATTCCATGGGTGTATTTATCATGTATGTTAATGGATTATGCTATTTGATATGCTAACGTTATATATTATTACCATATTCTTTCACATCTTGGTTGTTGAGGATAAGTTGCAGGTATAAAGGTTTGAGTTACGTGCGCAACGATGGTCTTCATCAAACTTCCGGATGAGGTAGGCTCTTGATCTTCTCTTGTTAGCAATTTCATTTATATAGCATACTTGGGATTAGAGTTTATTTTTGCGTGTCATTCTTTCTGTTCTGGTTTACCCCATGCCATAGAGAAATTTTCCTCATAACAACAAGCAAGTTCCTATTCATAACGTGGTCATTAAATACTGGAAATAAAACCATACGTATAATAGGGAAAAAAACAACTCTTGACAATTAGAGCTTAGGGTATGACAATGAGAATAAAATGGATAGAGTGTTAGAGATGGCTATGAAAAATCATACCACACCAACACATATACATTGTGAATTATTAACCATGAATATCTTAGTGCTTACCTTGCCTTGTGAGTGAAGCATCAAGCCATAGTTGTATTCTCTAGGTCATTGAACAGTCGAGACCACCACTAGGTCTAAGAAGCATAAGCCATTATCCTCCATATGGTTTCAAGTATGTGACTTGAGCAGAGCTCTCAAGCTCAAACAAACCTCAAAGAAATGAATGTTAGCTTAATTAAATCAGTGTCATTAAACCAATGAATCGACTGTGAGCTGATGATGCATGCAAAGTAAAATGGCGATAATCCTGAATTGAGGCCATTGTCATGTGGCAATGTTAATCTATGTGTGGGATTTAGTGCGATACATCCATTGTTGATCTCTCACCTACCATATCCATGTGATGGATATTGGGTTGGCTCCACTGTATCATGCATTAATTCATGGCTCAAATTTTGAGTTTCATATCACATGGTATTGGGTGGTAGATTCGTGGTACACGAAGTCTCCACAAAATTTCAAACTTGCACAATATATGACCATGCTCGACGATATAGCCATGTTTTCCAATTAAACTATGCTTTCCAATTAAACCAGGTTTTCCAACATATATATGAGGTCAATGATATAACCATGTAAATTAAATACAACCATTGTGGTTCCTAATAAAATATGGTATGTAACACATCAATCCATATGGGTTCCTATATATTAATAAATTTATATTGTTTATAAAAAAAATATAGCATCCACATCATAACCAAACTTGGAATTCATAAGGTCCACCATCATATGTTCATAAAATAAATATGCATGATACCCATACCAATTGCAATATAGTTCTATGCTAGATCATATGTTTCTTTTACTTGTATATTTTTTCATTTGTTCCATACAAACAAAAATTGAGTTGGTCTTCACACTACGTAACCAATGTAAACAAGATTTTCTTAGGAAAGGCCCCCCTTTTTGCTTTGTTTGTAACACACAAAAAATATATCAAAGGAAATTAAATGGCGAAAAATTCTTGCGAGAGTAAGTGTGAGGTCAAGAAAGTGAAAGAAACACACAATTTCACAATACTTTGCAGAATCTAATCATGATGTCATTAAAAACATCAACAAATGGTGAATCCACTGGGAGGGCTATGTGAGTAGGTCGAACTTAGAATCACTGGTTTTGCAAAGACAAGCATAACTGGAATGTGATGAGAATCAATAATACTAGATAGAAAAAGGAAAGGAATGGATTTGTATACTCGGATATGTGAAATAAGGATAGGTAGTTAGAAAAACAAATGAATTCACAAATTCTTAATGACAATAGGTCCCTTTTTAAAAATAACTAGTTGAGGGTCAAAAACTGTCTTACTGATATTGAGTCACCTCAACAATATGTCTTTTTTGAATGTAACCTTGCATCCATATACAACTTTATAAATTGGTTAGTTGTTTAGCAGAGAACAATGTCTTCACTCTTAAGAAAATTGTAGCTTTATTAGGTTCTTGGTTCCTATAAGACGGATTGTCAGAGTAATGTATCGAATAAATAAAAAACATGAAAGATTTGTTTTTTGTAGACTTTGTAAATAAGGAAAAGAAGCTCAAATGACTAAAAAGAGTAATAACAAAGAAACCAGAAAAACGAGAAAAAAATAAGATGAAACCAAAAGAATTTTCTTACAAAAAATTTCTAAAGTTTTGAGTTATTTATAACTGAGGTGACACTAAGTTGGGGTCATGATATTGTTTAAGATGTGAGCCATTAGTGGTATATGAAAATAGTCTATCATCATTATCCTTTAATAAATATGAATTAGTACTCACCAATGCAACAATGACATATGGGCTGATCCATAATTTCTCAAATTTTGTATGTTCTCCTTTATCTACATGAGTAGAGTCCCATAATAAGACTTTCTTTCCAACCTCAAAAATTCCAACTCTAGAACATTTATCAAAATACTTCTTGATGGACTGTTTCCTTTTCTCAATGTTATTCAAAGTGTGTTTGTGTTGATCTTCCAAGGAAACTAGAGCATATAAACGTTGTGACAGATCTGACTCATTTAATTCTTCATCCTGGAAAGCGAGTCAAAATGAAGAGAACTGCAACTCAACATGCATAACAACCTCTTGATCATAGAGGAGTTGGAAAGGAGTCGCACCAGTACTAATCTTAGTCGTAGTTCTATCATCCCATAAGAAATAAGGTAGTTGTAATTGTCATTGTCTTGGTTTTCCATCTATGGTTCTCTTCAGGATTTTAATCAACTATTTATTAGTAGACTCGGCCAATCCATTCCCCTGAGGGTAGTATGAAGAAGAGAAGGAATGTTTAACCCAAAAATTAGTATATAATTGGGTTAATTTAGCATAAATAAAGGTATGCCATTTGTCATATACAATTCCAAGTGGGATTCCAAATCTGGAAAAGATGTTGGTTTCAAGAAAAGTGATCACTTGTTCTTCTGTGGAGTTTTTAAAGGGAATTTCTTCAGACCACTTGTTGAAGTAGTTTGTTGTAGTTAGGATAAATATGTGACCAGAAAATGATGGTGGGTTTATGGGGACAATAAAATCAAGGCCCCACTTTGAAAAGGGGTGAGAAGTGATAACATTTTTCAAAGGTAAGGAAGACAATTTCAGTCTCTCGATGGCACATTGGCATGTGTCGCATGACTGAATAAATTTGAATATTTTAGGCCAATAGTTGCATGTTAGGAGGATTTTATGAGCAATTTATCATGCAACAAAATTCCCTCCAATGTGAATTACTTCATCACTGGATCCATGGATAGTTTTAAGAAACTTATTGACCATTCCCTCATCAACACTAAGTAGTAAGATTCCATCAAGAGATCTTTGAAATAATGAGATGCCTAACACCAAGTATTTAGAGGCTTCCAACCTCAATATTATGCATTCATTATATTCTAAGGCATGAGGGAAGAACTGGTGAATCAAATAATAAATGATATTCTTATACCAAGGATGATCAACTAATTCAATTTCTTCTCCCCCTATGTATAGCAAGTTAGAAATGGAATCTTCATCAGATCCAGTTCTGGAGAAGCATGAGGGTGTTGGGCTAGGTGAAGGGACAAATCTCTTCCTTTAATGGTGTTGTAAATAGTAATGGTAATACCATGCTCCTGAAGCTTCATGAGCCAATGTGCAAGTTTTCCTGAAAGGAGAGTTTGCGAGAGAAGAAATATGACAATGGTTAGTGGTACCTTCACTTCTGTGTGCTTGCCTAAAATGAGATGTCCGGACTTCTCAATTGCTTTAACCAAAGAATAAATGTGTTTCTTGATTAGAGAATACTTCATGGCTATATCAGAGAGAATTTGACTCATAAGTGCTATCGGTTGCTCAAATTTATCTTGTTTTTTTGTATTAAGATCATTGATATAGCCTCTTTGGTACCATTTGTATACATAACAAAATATTTGGTAAAGTCAAGTGTAGCAAGAATATGGGAAGAATAGATAAATTTCTTAATTTCAAAAAATACCCGATCAATCTCATTTTTCCAATGAAAGACTTGATCTCCCTTCAACAAGTGATGAATGGGCTTAACTATTCAAGTGAAATCAGGTATAAACTTGCGTACAAAGTTTATTTTTCCCATAAAGGCTTGGATTTCTTTCTTAGAAGAAGGAGGATGAAGGATTTGAATGGCTTTCACTCTGTCAGGATCAACGCTTATCCCAACATCAGAAACTATGTGACTGAGTAACTTTCCCAAGGTAGCTCCAAAAATAGACTTAGCAGGATTTAAAGACATGCCAAATTTCTGACATCGTGAGAAGACTTTTCTAATATATTTAAAATGATCATTTTGGTATTTAGAATGAAATGTAAGTTCATTGAATTAATTTGAATGATTATACCAATCAAATTGTAAAATCCCTCTCTTGCGAGCACATGTTATTGACTTATTCTTTGAGGACACTTGCATGCAAGTGATCCGGTTATAGTATATGGTTATTTGTTTCACTTATGAATTATTATGATGATGTTGATGGATTATGATTTATGTTGTTTGATATCTATGTATTGACATATGTTATTGACGAGTTTCCCCTGAGTGTGCATGACACTTGACAGATTGAGGATGTCGATGGCATAAATGGAACTCCTTGGACTCTGGATCGATTCAGGGAGTGGATTGTATTGGTTTGAGTATTTCATTTATGCATATGTGACATATGATTGATTATATTATGATGTTGTTTATGGATCATTGAAAAGGTTTTGTTGATGGATGCAGACTGACGATTTATTGTTAATATGACTCACATAAAGAGTAAAGGGGCCATGCACATAGACCAAATATTGAGGGAGAGGTGTGGAAGAGTCTCTAACACAACCTACTAGCACTCCCATTGTGGCTAGAATTGTAGGTTAACAATTACCTAGTTTGAGAGATCCATGATGTCGTAAGGGGAGACTGAGACAATCACTCACGAAGATTTTGAAGGGGCACACAATAATGAAGGGTCCTTATTCCTTAGAATCCCTTAAACTCTCACAAGGTCGCCCGAATGGAGTGTTGATTCCAAGGGTTGGAAAACTACCAAAACCAGTCAAAGGCGAATGACATCCTTGGAGCACGGAGTGCGTCTTGAAGGGCACGTCACGTAATTAAAAATTTGAATCAAAGGTGAGTGGCACCCTTGGAGCACGGAGTGCATCTTGAATGGCACATCGCATAATAAAAAAATTGAATCAAGGGTGTGTGGCACCCTTGGAGCATGGAGTACATTTTGAAGGGCACGTCACGTAATTAAAATTTGAGTCAATGAAACTAGGTGGCCTAGAAAACCTTGAGTGAATATTCAACCTTGTGAAATCTTTAAACATGGTCGGATTTAATTAATTAATTAAGGATGAAAATTATTAATTTTAAAATCCCCAATTGATGTCTAAACCTATCCAATTTTAGCCTAAGTCTAAGTTTGGTGAGAATGCTAAAACCAAATTATAAATAAAATAAAATAGGAAAGATGTAAATAAATTTAAGAAATTAAGAAATATGAGTTTAACCTAAAGATTGAGGTAATACACTTATGTGAAAGAAAATGTCAAATCAAAATGTAAGATAAGAAAGGATTAAAGCATGAAAGAATAAGTGCAGCATAGAAGAGAATCTAGAGTCTAACTACCACTAGTTTAACTAGGTGAAGACTCCTATTTTAACTCAACTCAGATTTAATAATGCGCCAGTCATTAATTGGAAACAAGGGAAATGAAGAGACAACTAGGAGTAATTTAAGAAGCACTTTTAGAATGGGTGAGGGAAATTGACTTGTAATTACAATAAATTATGGAATTTTCTTGTGCAAGTTATGGAGGGGGTGACAAGTGTATGGGGGGGAATAATTCTTAATTAATTACTTAAAAAGTGAATTAAATGAGCAAGTTAATGTGTCATTAAGGAAACTCCTATAAATCAAATGGAATAATTGAAAATGAAAGGGGGGGACTGGTTATGGGAAAAGTTATGTTGCATAAATTTTGACTGGTTTTATTGTGAGAGTTGGGATACACATCTTGAGAGAGAGTGGTGGCTCTACCTTGCGAGGCGAGCTGGGAGCTAGAGGATTTCTGGTTTATGTGTGCATGTCCCTTTTGTGGCTTGGGGGGCTAAGGGGGAAGAAGAGTACTCATAGTGTTGACTGGAGGTACTGGTGAAGTCTAAGAGATTATCAAGAGGGAGGACAGAAGGATTGCCGACTGCGGAAGATCATCTCCAAACCCAGCTCGTTGGTTACGGTATTTTTATTTTGAGTTGCATTGTATTAAGTTTGTTTGGTCTTCGGTTTTAATGATTGTTGTAAGTTGTAATGGATCTGATATTGATTGGATTTGGACTAAATAAGAAATTCTGGGAGGGATGCCACTTAAATTCTCAACTATGACCTTGGATTTCATGTCCGCTCTCTTCCTTTGCCAATTTATTTTTAGCTCTACATGTTCGCTGCTAATGGGATTTCCTACCGGTATTTTTAGAAGTGAAATTAAACGCCGCCCATGGATAATTATTCTCAGACGCAAGCTCATAACGTCGCTGGTTAATTTTTTCTTGCATGCTTGTTCACAAAGATTGATATTAATTTCTATGGATCGAACTTCAGATTACTCTTAAGCGCTTCTGTTGGCAAGGAATTTGGATGGATAAATTGATCTGACTTAGCCATTGTGAAAGGGTAGGACGCCCTATCATTATAATTATTAATACCCCACAATGCGATTATGGGACGACTGTGTTCCTGGGTGAAATATTGTTCATAAATATGAGTGCTGAATTTTAAAACATAAACGGATGGCTTGACTTGAATGTCGTGAAGACAAATTTATAAGCAAGTCTCTCTCCAACGATCGATGGCGCCTTTCCCAGTAACGATTTTCCTCTGAGAGTTGTTTCTCAACGATTTTTAAGGGAACAGTAATTGGGCCACTCGCAGATCTTGGAGCGAGATCTGGCCCGGTTTCCCTCAAAAAGGGTTTTCCTTTATTATAGAATTAGTATATTGTCACTTATCGTTAATAATCCATAAACGCTCTTCTTTTTATGCCAAATAATCAACAAATTTATAAAAAACATCTTAACATTTTTAATTGATGTTGCCAACCCTGATTTTGGGCTTCATACAATTCAAGCAATATGGTTTCGTCCCATGGAATTCTTAGAGAGGTATAAGTGCTTATACTCACCTTTTGTACTTCCGAGATGTTTATGGCATAGACGAGGATTGTCTTACTTTAAGGAAGGTTACATAAGTAGTGGTTAGCTCCCAACTGCGAATCCTTTATATTGATAAAAGAAGTAAAACACTAAGGTTACAATCAAGGGGTGTGGGGTAGAATTATTTATGTTATTGGAAATTCATATCTTGTCAGTATAATTTATACATATATCATTCCTTGTTTGCTAACATAGATGGCTATTTTCGTCAATTAATTGTTTTATGTTATTGTAGATGGGCTCTTGATGATGGCTAATTGCATCAACTAAATTGATACAACTTAGTGTAGAATGTAATGTTTCATAAATGGCTAATCGCGTTCTTTAACTAATGTATGTTTGTAATAGAATTTGTCGCGCCATGAAATTATGTGATGTATGAGGGTTAAAATAATGGATTTCTTTGCGCCATGAAATTAATAGGACGTATGATGGGTTATGTGATTTTATTACACTTGCGCTTTAAAATAGTGTTGTTATATGATTGATTAAGCATTTATAATCTCTTGCACCATGTAAAATAAAGTTGATTAGACTTGTGCCTTAAAATAATGTTGTTATATGATTGATGAAGCATTTATATTTTTTTGCGCCGTTTGAAATAAAGAAGATTTCTCTTGTGCCATGAATAATATCGATGTATGAATGATTGAGTATTTAGATTTCTCTTGCGTCATGAACAATAATGATGTTGATTGATTGAGCTAGTTGGATTTCGACTTGATTGTGTTGGTGGGAATTAGACACCTCCTTGTTCCTCAAAATAGTCGCCATCCCTGAGACCTTAAATGGTCAAAATCAATCGGATGAATCTTGGGCTTGAGCGTTGCTTATGTGTCCTAGAGGTCCTAACCATGCAGGATAGGTTGGGCGAGTAGTTATTTGATATTCAGTGTCTAGTTGATCATTATATATAATTGCTTTGGATGATTGTGATGTGATGAACTGCGTCACTATTTATATTATGCGTTGAACATGTGTCGTTGTTATTTATGTTAATGTGATGCCTTTGTGTCATTATTTATTTTGATGTTGTGTCACTTGTAACACTTTTAGTTATGATGATGTATCACCCGCGGTGTTGTTTATTATGTTGTAACGAGTTTAATATCCTAACATAAATAAAAAATATTACCTTCTGTACATCATTGTTCATTGTCGTAACGGAGGGGTCGTTACACAAATCATTGAAGGCAAGATGCATGGCACATCAGAATGTGGTTCCTGCATTAATCAAACTAAAAGGCATTCGGTCGCATGAGAATGTGCCCTACCTAGTAGTAAAATTAGTCTTATATCTATCATACCGTTTGAGGTGAATCTGATTGTATCCAGAGAATCCATATAATAAAAACATCATCTGAGATCCAACTACCTATTGAAGGATAAGCTCCATATTGGGTCAGGGAAAGTTATATTTGACACTTGCCTTATTAAGAGCACGAAAATCAACACACAATCGTATGTCACCATTTTTTTTGTGAACTAAGACTAATTTTTCTATGCACTTTGAATATTTAACTGGAAAAATAATATGGGAATCAAGTAGTTTATCCAATTATTTTCGAATAGTAGCTTCTAAATGCGAGTTAACACACCTTTACCTTTGTCATACTGGGGTAGCATATTCTCTGACGGGAATAGCATGATTGATGATTCCAGGATCAAACCCTTGTAAATATGAATAAGACCATGTGAATATATCCCTAAATTCGCGAAAAAGAGTCATGAATTTCTCTTTCTATTCAGGATATCATGTAGCTGGTATGTGTAAGATATTGGGTTCCTCTTCAGTTCCTATGTTCACATGAATGGTATCATCAAATTTTCTACTTGACCCTTCTTTTATGGGGCACTACTTTGTTGCGTCACTTGAAGAAAATGAGTTTTCCAAAGGGGTCAACTCCTTAGGAAACTTATTTTGAGCTAGGTTAATGATATCAATAAACTCTTTAGTTTCATTGGTAAGGAAAGCTTGAAGGCTCTCATCATTAGCAAAGATTATCCATGATTCTTTGTTATATAGTATATGAGGCATGTATGAAGGTATAACAAAACATTCTGGTCTCTCTTGGAAAATATACCTATTAGGTATGGCTTCATAAGAAACTAAACTATCAACAATAGCATTCAACTCTCTTCGAACATGTATAATGTCGAAAAAAGTAAATTCTAATATCAAATCAGAAACCATGTTGGTATATCCCCTCATAAGTTTATTGGAAGGTGTGTAAACTTTCTTAACTAGATTCAAAACCAATTCTGAATCACCAAAGGCATATAAGTTTTTACAATTAAGGGCCAATGCATTCTCAAGACCCAACAATAAGGCCTCAAATTCAGCCAATTGTTGTTGCATGAAAATTTTAACCTGTAAGAAAAATAATGATCCTTTCCAAAGGTAGCGTGAAGGATTTTTCCTGCGTCATTTCCCTCATTTGAGGAGGCTGCATCAAAATGCATGTGACATACCTCATCATGAGAATCATGTATAGGAGAAGGTTTATTTTTTTCAACTTCATCTTCCAAGAATATTGAGTAGATTCCAAGATCTGACTCAATGAAATTTACTGAAGGTTGTGGAAGATTTTGAATATAGGGCACGATACATTCCTCACGATATATAATAATGTTTTTGGGTCCTCTCATAATGCTGATATGAGTTCCATCCATGGAATAATATCCACATGTCAATGCTTTATAATCCCTACCTAAGATTATGGAATAATTGCTTACTCCCATATCCATTCCTTGGATGTTGCACATTGTACGAATTTCTGGGTGAGAACACATCACCAAGGTGACATATTTTATTTCACCAATAGTGGATTGACGCTGCTTATTAAAATCGAACATATTTTGAGGGTTCTCATTGGTGCAAGACATTCAAAACTCCTCCATAATGATTTTTTACATGACATTGGGGCCTAAACCACCATCAATGAGACAACAATGAGCTATCTTGTCGATTATCTTCATGGAGACATAAAATGGAGGGTTTTTTAAATAAGATGGGGTAGAAACAACTCCTACAGTTCTCTAAGTTGTCGAATCTTCTTCAGCTTCAATAATCATGTTGGTTTTTGAAATTTTTGTTTAAGAAGTGTTGTTATTTGTAGGTTCTTCAACTAAGAAAGTTTTTAGATTCAAGCTAAATAAAATAATGTGGCATTGGCCTTAACCTTTTCCAGTTCCTCGATAATGTTGTACATTTTGATCAAATTAGTTGAAGAAGATGAAGGTTATTGTTGTGAAGTAGAAGTTTGATTCCTTCTAGAACTTTGGGGAGTATTTTTTTGGTGTGCTTATGGGTATAAGCCCTAGGATTACAATTATAATTGTTTCATTTTTTAGACCAGTTATTGTATGTTTGACTTCTAGTGGTCACGTCTAGGACATATTCTTCTTCGACTCAATCAAGGGCGTTAATAATTTGTTCAGTTTTTTTTTCCAAAGATTCAATCTTTGGTGGCTTTCAGTACTTTGCAAGTATTAGGGTCATGGAAATATTCACAGAAGTTACACCAATGATTTCTAAGAAGTGTTCAGGTTTGGGTTGGATGTAAAGGAACTTGCGGTAGTACTATCAAGGTATTCCCTTACACAGGGGCAGGTGAAATTATCCTTTCAAATGAGATCATATGATTATTCATGTCTTACATTAACCACAAAACAACATTCATATCCACATTTTTGTTCGGGTCAGCAAATGGGAAGCCAGTTCTTAAGGTTTATTTCTCATATTCTAAGCAAGCCTATAATGTTGATGCAATATCATTAACACCTCGCTCTTATAATCTATTTCTATATGCTAGCGGGAGGGTATTGCAATAGATAATTAGGGTTGCTTGGTTGTGAGGTCAAATAACCTTAGGGACTCAGTTATAAACTTTTTTAAAGTACAGATTAAAAGTCTTGATAGACTCACTTGGTTGAAAATTCAAACTATTATAGTATTTAATCCAATCAACAAGACTTTGTGACTGCCCATAAGTTGATTTGAACCAATAACATAGTTCATCACAAGTAGAAAAAGACTTAGGTGGTAGGTCAAAGAAATCAACAACCAATTTTTCATCTAAAGAGTTAACAAAAAGACACATTCACGTGTCATTGTCATTCGCTCCTATGTTATGACACACATTGGAGAATGCTCATATATCGTGCAAGTGCACATTCCAGAAAATTTAGGTAAGTAATCTTTGAACTTAGGAAAAGGTGCATTAGCAGGGTTCAAATTTAGAGGTGAAGGAACATGCTAAGGATTATTATTCAAGTCTTCCTCAAACTGAGAAAGACCAAATTTATGGATTACTTTGGTTGGATTAGCTGTAGAAATAGTTGGTTTGTAACCATTGTACATGATACCAAGAGTATGGGAGGACCATGTGGGCATATCCATCTTGCTGGATATGGATGGAAGTGTCCAATTAAAAGTGTTCTTGGAGGTGGGTGATTCAGATTCTGAATCCAAATAATAATCAATGATTTTTTTGCATAAACCCTCAAGGATTTGTTTCTGTTTTCCAACTTCGGATATTGAATCAAATTCGAGAGATTTACCTCGAGTTGGCGTGACTATCGAGGGGTTTGGAGAATTAACATATTAAGGACAAAGAGGATTGTTAAGATTGTATATTTTAACCTTGTACAATAAATTATTGCAAATGGATTCTTAATAAAAATAGAAAAGATACAATGACACACACGCACACACATTACACATATATTTTACCTTGGAAACCCAAACCAGGAAAACCAACAACCTGTTTAGAGCCACACTAGTATTTTTTTCATTGTATCTTCATTGTTTACAATATATATATATATATATATATATATATATATATATATATATATATATATATATATATGTATGTATGTATGTATGT
>ML788093.1:416686-427569 GCA_009831015.1 Picea engelmannii
GAGAGAGAGAGAGAGAGAGAGAGAGAGAGAGAGAGAGAGAGAGAGAGATGATCCTGTAGAATCCAAAACCCCTAATAAATTGACCCGAAGTAAAAAATCTTAATTCCTAAACCAAAATTAGAAAACCATTGGTGAAAACCATGTGTCGAAAACCATTAAAAATGAATGCAAAAAAAAACTCCATTTTTTTCAAGAGCGCTACCCCCAAACCCCCATGCAGGGGGGATCCTGTCCCCTTTACAAACCCCCCAGACAAGGGGGATTCAACCCCCCACCCTCTTGGGCGCACCCAGTGCAACGCGAACACTATATCTAGTCATGCAAATAATATAACACATACCCAACATTCTCCCACTTGTTGTTTTCTTTGCATCCAGGGGGTTAAATGATGACATAATCAACAATCCAGGGAAGAAATGCCCATAGCTCCTCTACACCAAGAGAACTTCTCAATGCTCACGGATTTCTTTAATGAATCTGCAACATTCTTCAAAGTGTCCACCTTCATCAACAACACCTTCTTTTCTTCAATCATGCCTCTCAAAAAGTGATATTGAACAAAAATATGCTTTGTCTTTGAATGATAAGTCGAGATATTCACCAGGAAGATTGCACTATGAATATAACAATATATCCTTACAACTTGTTGTACCAACCCAATACCCAAACACAATCTCTGTAACCATATTGCTTCCTTGCTTGCATGAGTGGCTACCATGTATTCAACTTTTGTAATTGAGAGTGCCACTAAAAATTGTCTTTTCCTCATCCAACTAATTTCTCCTCTAAATAGGTTAAACACATACCCACTTGTAGACCTTTTGTGATCCAGATCTCTAGCCCAGTCTGCATCAACAAAGCCATGTATTTCCAACACTTTGTCCAATATTGGTCTTACTTGGTATCACAATCCATAACTAGTAGTGCCATGAAAATACTTGAAAACCCTCTTTACTGTTGTCCAATGCTCCTTCCTTAGTTTTGACATATACCTGCTAAAAGCACCCACTGTATGTGCAATGCTCACTCTAGTACATACCATTGCATACATCAAATTACCAACTGCACTAGCATATGAAACATGAAACATGTTCTCTTCCTCTTCATATGTATTGGGACACTGATCCACACATAAATTTACACCTACAAGAATAGGGACCCTAACTGGTTTACATTCCTGCATATTAAACCTCTGCAATATTATCTCAACATATTTCCTCTTATTTAACCAGAGTTTCCTATTTACCCGATCTCTTTTAGTTTCCATTCCCAAATAAAATTTGCAGCACCAAGGTCCTTCATGTCAAATTTAGAGGACAACTGAGTTTTCACATCTTGGATAATCTCCTTGTCGTTTCCTATCAACAACATATCATCCACATACAAAACCAAATAGATAATATGATCACTGATTAATTCGAAATACACACAGTGATCCACTTTGCTCTTTGTGAATCCAAGTCCCAACATATAAGTATCAAATTTTTGATACCATCCTTGGTGATTTATTTAACCCATACATGGATTTTTTTAGCTTGCATACCATCTCTTGATTTCCCTCCACAACATAGCCTTCTAGCCGCTTCATGTAGATAACTTCTTCCAGATCTCCATGTAGGAATGTTGTCTTCATATCCATCTATTCTACTTCAAAATCAAATGCAACAACAACAAATAAAATAAATTTGATTGAAGTTACCTTGAAGACCAAAGAAAACATCTCACCAAAATCAATTCCCTCTACTTGGGAATAACCTTTTTCTACTAATCGAGCTTTGTATTTCTCCACTTTTCCTTCTACATTCAACTTCTTCTTAAACGCCCATTTTCTACCAATGGGATTTCTTCCAATTAGAAACTCCACTAGATCCCAAGCCTCATTCTTGTCCAAGGCTACTATTTCTTCCACCATGGCCTTTTTCCAGAGTTTTCAATCCTTTGAATCCACTGCCTCCCTAAAAGTTCTAGTATCATCAACAGTAATAGACAAAGAAAATTTTTAATGGAAATCAGGTAGAGTATGCCTTTCCGGTTGCCTTCTTTCCCAAACCAATCTCCTCAATACCGGAGTATGAGGATCTTCTTCTTCTTCTTCTTATTCTTTTGTAGAGTCTGATTCATCATCTTTTAACTCAAACTTTATTTTCTCTGGTTCTTCCTTCCTTGGTAGGAATTTTTGTTTGACAACATCTTTGATTTCTCTAAATACCAAATATTGGATATACACTAACTTTTTAGTTTCTAGATTCCAAAGATTATAATATTTCAGACCATCTTTATACCCTATAAAGATACACTTTCCAACCTTTTTATCTAGCTTACTCATATTTTCCTTTGGAACGTGAACATAGGAATCACAACCAAATCCCCTGAGATGCATGAGAGAGGGTTTCTTACTAGTGCATACCTCATCTGGAGTCTTTTCATTCAGTGTTGATGAGGGTGATTGATTGACCAAGTAACATGTAGTACCCATTTCCTTTGTCCAAAATTCCTTTCCTAACCTGACACCACTGAGCATGCACCTTGCTTTTTCCATTAACATCATGTTCATCCTTTCCACAACTCCATTTTGATGAGGTGTATATGGATTAGTCTTCTACCTTGTTATACCGCCCTTCTTATAGAATTATTTGAATTCATTTTTGCAGAACTCTCCACCATTATTCATCCTCAAAACCTTAATTATTTTCTCTATTTGATTCTCCACAAGAGATTTAAACTCTTTAACATTTTCAAAGACTTCATATTTCTTTACGAGAAAATATATCCATGTATTCCTCGAGAATTCATCTATAAATTTACACATATTTTCCTAGTGATGGAACTAACACATGTTCGAACAGATCACTATGCACCAAATGTAAAATTCCCTCTTCTCTCATTGCACCAGAGAGGAATCTTAACCAATTTCACTTCCCATATATGAAATGTTCATAGAAATCAAAATCCAGAGAGTAGTTAGACATGCCTTGAACCATACCTTTACCATGTAGTACTCAAAGGCCCTTCTCTTTGATATGCCCCAGTCTTTGATTCCACAACATTATCTTTTCTTCAGAGACTGTAGGAGTTTTTTCTTCTTTAGCTCCAATCTCAAGAATGAAAGAATTGTTGCACTCGCCACTAATAGTGCTTCCTTGTATCTTATACAGAGTCCAAACTCCCTTCAGAAACACTATTTCTCCTTGAACCATCTTGCAGGTTTCTATCTCAAACAATGATTTTACCCCTGCACCATCCATTTTTCTTACAGAAATCAAATTTATTCCCAATCTTGGGATGTGCAAAACACCAGGAAGTGTTCTAATCCTTCCATCCATGAGCTTCAACTTGAATTTTCTTCATGCTATGATTTTTTCTATCGATTCATCACCTAGGAAAAATCACCTCCATCATACCTTTGATATTCGCAAAACCACTCCATGTTAGGAGTCATATGAAAGGATGCACCCAAGTCAACCAACCATGCTTTATGATCTACATACATTATTGAAGAAGTCAAGTACACATCCCCTCCTTATTCCATATAGGTTTTTGCTTCTGTAGAAGGAGAATCTTTGCATCCCTTCCCTCTCTCAACACTTTTGGATCTACATTGCTTCTTGTAGTGCCCTTATTTTCCACATCTGCCACATACCTTTACAAACTTTCCAGAAGATTAAGATATTACCTTAGATCTAGATCTCCCACTTGAGGAATTATATCTGTTTCTTTTCTAGGAGCATTCTCTTACAAATAATTCATTTTTTCTCTATCCTTCCATGTTCTCCTGCCACATCTCCTCCGAAAAAAAGGATGAGACCACATCACCGAAACTTAAAGTAGTTGTATTACTACCTATGGTCACAACCAGACTATTTACGAGTTAGGTAAAGAACACAATAAATTGATACATGTATCTTCATCATAAATCTTAATATCAACAAATAACAACTGCCTTACCACAGTATTGAAGGCATTCAGATGCTCTGTCACCAAGTCTCCATCTTTCACCCTTAGGTTGTATAGCTTCTTCCATAGTAACAATTTGTTTACCAAGGCTTTAACTGATACAAAGCCCCTAACTTATCCCATAATTCCTTGGTTATAGCATCCCCTGACACATTTAGTAATACCAAATATGAGATACATAACCGGATTGTGATCTTCGCCTTCTGATGAGTAAGAAATCTGTGTAACTAGTTCGATTCCCTAAATCCATACTAAACCAGACTAAAAAAATTGTGATTTTTTCAGAGGAGACTTGACTGCTTCCAATAACTAAAAAGAATACCCATGACCACGCTCTTGTTTTTTTATTTTTTTTATTTTTGTCTTTTTCATATTGGAAATCCTAAAAAAGAATAAAATAATGCTAAAATACATAGAGGAAATGAGTGTCCCAGACAAGCAAACTAGTTCCAAGCGTGATCTGAAATCCACTGCCTTGATTTGCAAATAATTTAAGAGTGAATTGACTTAACTTGAATTATGAAAAAATAAAATTGAAGAGCTGAATGAAAGAAATACATAAAAGAGAAAAAAAACATAAGTTCATAACGAAGTTCACCCATCCCGGGATACTTCTCCGGGCCTGCTTCAACCATGAAACCACTCCATTAATGATGTCGAATGATGAATTACATCAAATGGATCTCCAACCTGCAACACAATTTCTTTGTCTTCTCTAGGAAGGTTGCAACATGCTTCAGAACAACTTTACCATATCTTCCTACAATAAAAAAGGCTTGAAAAATGATCGGTCCTTCAATTATACAAAAAACCCATGTGCATAATAATGAATAATCCACAAAAACCTTTCAATAAAAAGCCATTTATCTAATGCAAAGGGATTACTAGCCTAGAAAAACCTCTCCACTCTCATTTTCCCAAAATTGGCTTACAAAAACCCACTTTTGTATGGTTTATGCAGGAATGTACTTCTGCATATAAAGAATTACAACAATTCTTTACGAAAATGAACCATATCATGTAATGGTAAAATTCCTTTGTTTAAATAACAAAGGTTCAATGGTTCAATTCCACATCTGATCCAATTTTAATGGAGGATGAAATATATGGTTATAACCAAAAAAAAACATATATACATGGTCTAACAAATCAAAATATTTAAATAACTAAAGTAAAATATTTAAATAATCATATATAACATATATATATGGTATACTATATGTGATTCGATTTGTTTCCATACCGCAATTATACCATGGTTTCTTGACCCAAATCCCGACCACCATGTGGATTAGCATATGGTTACGTTATATGGGCTATGGGTGTAGGTCACAAGGTCAACCTCGTGGACCTCCCCATCTATTGGGTTATTGTTATAACAAAAGTTAAATAAAAACTCATTTGTAAAAATAACAGATCTGATCGGTAACTCAGTTGGTTAGTCCGTTGATTTGTTACCATAATGGTCAAAGGTTTGATACTCTTCAGTGACAATTTTTGAAGGATAAGGCCGTTTTATCCTTATTGGGGGTGCCACATGGCATGCTCTTATTGGGCCATGTGTCACCTTCTTATTCTTCCACTTGGATGCATAGTCAAAATACAATCACCTACCTAGTCATCGAACACGTCAACACACAGTCACCTGCCACATCATCATGTCGTACTACCACCTATCCTACCATGTCAACATGTCTTATTGCCAAGTCAACATCCATACAACCTAGTCTACATCGATACATGCCACATGTCAACTCTATTAATTGTTTTTCCTATTTTTACAAAACTTCAGAATGCCATAACTTTCTCATATGATGTCCATTTGAGCCCTTACAAGTTGTGTTGGAAATCTCTGGTACAGTTCTTCATCATGGATAAATTTTCATAAAAAATTAAGAACATCAAATTTTCGATCACAAAATCCATCTGGATCATTCCTCCCCACTGAGAATCTTTTAGACCATCAAAAGTCTGGTTCATTCAAAAAAAAAGTGAGGGTATTGTTTCCTCACTTGTCCAGTATCATCCATAACTCTTTATTGGACAATGATCATGTGGCTCATCACAACAAAGATGAAAATTGAAATAGCATTGTTGATCGAATTAGTCATTCTTGTTGTGTTGGTTTCGTCACTTGGGTGAGCAAAAACACAATGCTTGCATGTTTAGATAAGACTGCTAAAAAAGACAGAAGTTTGTGAGTTGGTTAGACAAACCAAATACACATGAAAACAAAGAAATAAAACTAAAAAAAACTAAGAAATAAATGTTGGAGAAGCTTGAATAACTTAGAACCATGAAAATAAAAAAATGACCAACATATTTCTACCAATGGATCAATATATTGATAGGCAAAACACCATAGAGAAAGGAAGGGACTTATGAGTCCCCTCTTCCTCCTTGGGAGGGATCTTGAGTTCCCTAATTGAGAGTTCTTCTCTTCATACAATGGAGGAAATGAGAAATGGTGAATAAATACAATGCCTATTCCCTCAAGAGGTGAGTGGAATGGCCTATTGCAATGGTGCTTGAAGGATTCAAAGAGAAAAGAGGATTCTCAAAGAAGAATTCTTGTAGCATAACAATACCTTGAACATATTATTTTCTTAGCACACCCATGGCACATATTTATAACATCCATCCATGGAAAAATGTAATTGGTTCATAGTGTGAACAAGGGGCCTTTTAGGGCACCCTCCATCCCTTGTGTTACGAGGGAAAAACTCTCTATGGCTAGGGTGAACCACAATAGACAGGTATGACTACAGAAATCAACTCAATTCCAACATATGCTATATAAATCAATGCGCAAACAAGATAAGATAGAAGCCTCCCTTGATCCAACATTTGATGATGTTCCACCATTGAGAACTTAGACCCAAAGCTTTGTGCCTACAACTAGTTCTCAACAAACAAGCAACGCAAGCATATAGTGATAATATAAAGGGGTTAGCACATTAGATAACATAATCCATCAATAAACATAACAAGCATGCCCATGGATAATAATCAAATATTTGCATGACATTGATAGGATGGGAAAGGAGTATTTATATTAATAATGATCAGCGGAAGTGAAAAACATTATAGACTTTCGTGTTGGCACGATTCAGAACCAAGAAACTAAGTTCCTTCTAGCCGAGCCTCCACCACTTCAATCCTCCACCAAAGGCAATCTCAAGTAAGGGAGACAATGAGGTTCTCCAACAATAAGGGAAGAGCTTGGGGGCTGAACACTATGTTCAGACTTGAGGGACAAAAGGGATGCAGACTCAATATGAAGTATAAATTTATCTAGAGTAACTTTCTCTCAAAGTTGAATGCTTTCTCCTCTTTCCATAGCTCGGGATTGACCTATTTATAGCCTTCAAAATTGAACTGAAGGGCCGAGTCAGAACGTTTCCAGTATATGGAAGGCCAAAGATCATAGATTTCCTGTCGTGACATGGAAACCCGACTTCATTTTGTATTTTTTGGCACAAATCTCGATGTATGCGGGCTTTAGTGGAGTAGCCTGCGTATACGCATATTGTATAGTAGATAGGGCACGTATATGTGGAAAAATATGTATTTTTGGCTCTGGTATCATCAAAAAAGGGATGATAAGTTTGCATAGGGAAATGGAAAAAGGCCCTTTGTGCAAGATTGCAATGGTGAGGCAAATCTTTCTATAACACCTTGACCAACCTCAAAGCTAGATTTCGCTCAGATATGAGTGTCAAATCGTGTTGGGGGTCAGACTATAAGTGGTTGAGGGGCCAAAAAGATCCATAAATGTGTCATTCATAGAAGTGCATAGCTTTTTTCATAGACAATCGTGCATTTTGTGCACAGTGCGTGCTGAGGCCTGTGTTAGCCTGCGCATTATGCGCACTGTGCGCGTGCTTCCTTTGGTGAATCTGCGCACTTTAATTTTTGACCCATATATATATATATAGTTTTTTTCCTTTTTGTGGTTTTTGGTGTTGTAGATGGACTAATTGTTGCTGGCATTGATGTTTTTCTTCAACCATTGTGTGCAATGTTGCAGACGATTTTTCAGTGATATTAGATGCCCCCTGATGTGTGAGGTTAGGAGCATACATATAGTTGAAATACATCAATGTTTATTTTGATGAGAGTTCCATTGTAAGGAAGAATGAAGAGAGGAACTGCAAGAGCGATCTGCTAGAGGGAGAGGGAAAATTGTGGGACCCAAACCTTTCTCGAAGGAGAAAAAATAAAATCTTTGTACAAACGAGGTGGGCATGCCCCATGCTCGTGTCATGAAACCAAAATGTGGGACTGGAACTGATGAGGTATGATGATGTAGATAATTGTAGTGCCCTTAGGGGTGATTGATAATGACAAATGATAGTTCTGAATGGTGAATAGGCTCTGAAGTGAGGCAAGGATGAATGTAAGAATTGTCGATGACTCGTAGGCATTGATGGCCTAATGAATTCAGAGGTCTTCAACTGGTATGAAACAACTGCAATAGTCACATAGTAAGACCCACTGTAACATGAGAGTTTGCTGGAGTCGAATGTTATGGGGGTCAACGGAATTAGAGAGCAACGATGATTCTCTCTATTTCTTCTAAGACTCCTTATTGAAAAGGTAATGAGAGTCAAGATACTGTCGCCCTTCTGGAAACTGTGTTGATGTCGACAGGAAGGGAGACGCAACTCCAAGAAGAAAATGGATTTGTGAAATCCACTGAGTCATAGATGATATCAGGTACTGAAGGATAACATGAATGACGTCAAGATGATGCGGGACTCAATATTTCCCTTGGTTGGGGAATGTTGAAGGATAACTGGCAGCAACCGTAAAACTAGATCTAGTGTCAGGGGGCCGACTAGATATGGGGTTAAGCTGTGCCAGAGATTAACAAAGTGGACAAAGTCAGAGATCGTGAGTACATGGAATTGGGATACTCGGGGTTCATGAATGATGTTGGTATGAAAAAAGAGTGGATTCCCCAACGAAGGGTGACATGAGTTGCTTTTCCAGGGAAAGAAGGCCATCAAGGACGATGACGAAAAAACTATGTATATGCTGGAAACAATTTTTTTTTACAATTAACAAATAAATAAATAATAATTTGGGTTGAGTATACAGATACAGAAACATGTGCCCCAGTGAAAAATGGCTTGGCCTGTTTAGGGCACAAGTTTGTGAAAGATAACTGGTGGAGGGTGGGGGCCCCATGGGTGGGTTTCTGTATTAGGTAAATGGATGGAAGACAATATGCAGATGGGAAAACTGATGGTGGATGAGATAGAGGGATAATGATACTGCGGATATGTAGTCAATAGAACCAAGATGATATGACCCAAGAGTCTATTGGGAAGGTTAGAAATATGATGAGAAGAAGTATGATGTTCTTTCTCAGAAATACAAAATACTATCGGGACTCCTATCCCTAGGGGGTGAAATCAGCATGAGTGTCAATTTTCCAAGGGGAACTATGAATGGGAAAACTCATGTGGGGGAGAGTGCTACTAGTTGACAGTACCCAAATGAGATAGAGGTAAAGATACTGTAGAGCCATATGTAAGGACCCTAAAGGTAAATGTCAGAGGGTGTGACTGGAATATGCAATTGATTTATGGAGGAAATAATTACATGCCAGTTTCAAGCATATACCTAAAGGGGTTGAAATCTTACGGAACAAGGACCTGCAAACATGAAAACCAAATACCCAACGTGAACAATATCTGATGATAAAGAACATATAACAACTATTTGATAAAATTGAAAGTGAGCATGTGTACCTGAACGTGATGTGAGAAAAATGCTCCTCCGGGGCCAAGTGTAGATGATGACATGGGGAATGTGCCTATGTAGATGGCATCTATGGCCTCTTGTAATAGAGGCTCTAGGCTCTTATAACAGAGTATGGAAGTTGAGAAAAAAGGGGCTATATATGGTTGGTGGGCCCACAATACCATCTCATTTGTACCTGTCACTGTTGTTGAGCATACAAGATAGCTGTGAGGAGATTTCGAGATTGCGGGAGCATGAGGCTACCGATCCGAGAGAGGCAAGAGACAGGTTAGTGGTCCTATCATCCCGCACCTTGTAAAATTCATAGTTTGTATGTAGGGGTGGTACGGAGGGCCGTACATGGGGTTTTAAGGGTAGGGGCCCACCAATGCGCAAGAAAAGGAGGGATATTGTGATCATCTGGATTTCAAGGTTGGTGGGGACCTGGGTTTGGATATTGCTCGATTTGTGGTGGGGCGAGGATTAGTTCATGTTGGATATTCATCACACCTTGGTGTGGAATAGGGTTTTGTTGGCAGCCAACCCAATTTTTTTCGATTACTCTCGAAAGCTGCCTACACCCCTTACGGTATCATGACAAATCATTGTCGCATTGTGTTAATGGACATGTGTCTCATTTTTTCAAACCACTACAATTCAATTTCGACTCAGTTTTCACAATTGCAAATGTGAAAACACCTATCTCGTTGATTATACTGTCGTCGTCTTTTTGATTTGTTGGTTGATATTTGATCACTGGTTTATCGTATGATTGATGAAGGTTTTACAAGACTTATGTTCTTGATCATTGTCTTACCTTGATTACGCAGTTGGTTGTATTCCACCATTAAACCTTTGGGCATGAAAGTTATTGGTCTTATTTATGAAAATTATAACGTATTTGCTCATATTTTTTTATCCTTGTTATAGTTTTCATTTGATTATCATATAAAAACATTGCATTGTGTGGCTCTAAGGTTTTGGAATACAAAAGCATGTGATATACACCAACTATAATGGCAAGTTCGTAACGGTATGATAACTATGCTTTGATGGCGCATAATTTGATCTTATTCGATTTTGGGAAATCGATTCTTGGCATACTATGCTTGCAAAGCAGATTATACGATGAGTATAAAACCCCGAGCTATCAGTTAGCAATAAACCTTGTGATTAAG
>ML788093.1:453890-488629 GCA_009831015.1 Picea engelmannii
CCTTAGAAAATGGAATAAAGCTGAAGTACTCTGCTAGTTATTACCCTCAGGGTAACGACTTAGCAGAATCAACAAACAAGAACTTGATCAAGATTATCAAGAGAACCGTGGCTGAAAATCACAAGAACTGGCACAATGCACTGCTTAGTGCACTGTGGGCTGATAGAGTGAAACCCAAAGCCGTTGTAGGTAATTCCCCCTTTTTCCTCGTTTATGGCAGAGAAGCCATTCTGCCACCTCATATTCTTCTTCCTTCGCTTCAATTGTCACAAAAGGTTCAAGAAGAAGAATGTCCCCCTTTAGAAAGCCGCATTAACGCTTTGATGAAGTTAGAAGAAGTAAGAACTCAAGTCAAGCGTAAATTAGATCAACATCAACAACTGATTAAAAGCTGGTTCGATTCTAATTCTGCTTCTGATAGAAATTTTGAAATAGGCGATCTCGTCTTAAAGTGGGACAAACCACACGAAGGGAAGGGTGAACACACCAAGTTTCAAAATTTGTGGCTTGGGCCATTTTTGATTGCTGAAAAGTTGGGTCCTAGTTCCTTCCGTTTGCAAAATCTTGAAGGGCAGCTCGACACCTATCCGGTGAATGGCCTAGCCCTGAAAAGATACTTTGCCTGATTTCTATCCTTGTATATTATGTAAATATTTCTTTTTGTTTTTATTTTTTCCTTTGTTTTCGTTTTTTATTTTAATTTGATTGGTCAGATTAGTGTGTTTTGAAAAATATGCATGCCTGTGCACTGAGCCATTCAGAAAAAGACTAGAAGAAAATCTCTTCGCTGAAATAACTTCTGAAAGGTTGTACGAACATCAGTGACATAATTCTAAAAAATGATGTTGGAAAATTTTGTTTGAAAGAAGTTTATTAATTTCAATCTTTGAGTGAAGTTTGTCATGACCATCTTTATCTTTTTACGCTATCCCTTTTCTGTAAAGGAATGACTCAAAAGGATGTCTCCCTGTCGAAGTAAGTTGCTTTAGAAATAAAACATTTCTGGAGCTGCATAAAGGACAGTATCAAAAATTTCTGATGAGGTCTAAAAAAAGATGAGAAAATATCAAGATTTTTCAGCGTCACCCCGCTCAGCTATCTATAAAAGAAAAAAAAAATAAAAATATTAATAAGAGCTGTGGGAAGTGTTTATAAACCCGCCGGGATGCTGAACAGGTTCGCTGGCAGTGGGTAAATGCAAGCATGGCACCAAGACAACTTCGTCAGGGTACTAAATAGGCCTGCTGGCAGCGAAGCAATGTCGGGTAAATGAAAATCTGTAAAAGTATAAGAAACCTCTTTTAAAAGTCCTTTATTCTAATCTAGAACTTCTTGATAGGATACAGACGTCTGAGTGGGTTAAATGGCAACCATGTCGAGGCTATGGACGCCTGCTGGCAGTAGTGGCCATGCCAATAGTATTGAAGATTTTATCATAAAATCATGACTTGTTGATCTTAAGACTGTTTTTGGTTTGCGTCTTTTGAAACATCACTGAAAAAGATAGTAAATGATGATGTTGGTACAATTGTTTGGTTGTTGTTTTAAGTCGAATTTTTCTTTGCTGTCCTGATCTGAACTCATTTCTTTTGACAGAGATAACTGCTTCTCCTAGTGTGTCTCCATTGTTGGCAGCCAATTCATTTTTTTTTTTTTCCTTAAAAAGCTGCCTACACCTATGTCTCTTGAAATTCAAATTTCTGTCGCATTTTGCAACTAGACATTTTTTACATTTCTTGCGACGATTGCAAGTTGGTTTCGATTTAGTTTTCACAACTGAAAGTGTGAAAACCCCTCCATCTTTATTTGGACTTCCATCATCTTCTCGTTGATCTTATGAAAGGAACTTTACCCTTGGTTTATCATGTGGCTGGAATGACTTTCAAACTATATCCGTTTACCTACTTTTACTTTGATTGCGCAATTCGATTGATAAAGCATTGAACATGTTAAGTTATGGGTTATATTTGATATCATAAGGGTCATGGTTAATCTTGTTTTATGTGATGCAATCCTTATTTTCATAAACCTTTGACTTGTCGATTTTATAAAATCATTTATCATAATGTTTTATAAAACTTTGATTATATATTATGCTATGAGCGCATGGTCAATATTTGAGTTTTAATTTTAGGTTGAATGGCAAAGGTTTGAAGATATGAAATCACGATCGGGTAAACTTTTGGTTTGATGTAATAGTCTGAATTTATGCGATGGCATGATTGGATAAACATTTGACTTTGGGTTTTGATTTTATGATTTGGATCATTACTTGGCGTATGTTTGTTTTATTGGTTTTGGTTTAACGGTTCTAAGTTATGCAATGGAGCATTGATATAATATATGGTATGGCAAGTTAATACACCGATCCACCGCCCAAAGTAATGGGTTGGCCGATTCATATGGTTTAAATGATATTATGTGGATGGAACAACACCGTACTGTGCCATTATTATCCTGCATGGAGGTGGTAATCCCACCACCTTTGCACGCATACAATTAATCCATCCCCCTTTGAGTTGTGCAGCTGTTAGCCGTAACCATTTTCGACCCTGTGTATTGTGTTGTTCAATCCAAACCCTGCTATGCACAGAAGCCATGGCTCCTGTCGTAAGGGCTGAGCCCAATGGTTGCCAAGCATTGCTGATGTTCGATGGCACTTATAGCGACCTGGAGAAATTCGTATGGCTCCTGCTCATAAGGAAATTCGATGGATATAACCCTAGCGTGGCTCAACAATTTGCGTTATCGTTCGATGGCTGCCGAGCCAAAGTTGGGGATGTGCAACTTGAAATTAATGAGCAATTTCTTATCTCGGCTACCAGTCTGCCTGCTACGGGACGGAAGTGGTCGAAGAGTTGCAAGGTGGAAGTTCTCCTGTGGACATTTCTCTTCCAATCTCGAATGGTGAACTCCTGCGACAAAGGTTTGCCTGCAAAAATGTTAAAACAACACTGGCATGACCTGCTAATGACAATCAAGCAATTCATTACTTGCGAGGGTAAGTACGGGTTCGTTTTCTTGTTTCACCTTCGTCTATTGATGGTTTTTATAGGCTACGACCTCAATATGCCCCACTATCTGCATAGAAGTCTTTTTAAGATGGCTAAAAGGTACAAACGCAGCCAGGCCGATACCAACCTCTTCCATTTGGGGTTAATTAAAATGTTTATGGTTTATGAGTTGGGGTTACGTCATGACTGTTGGGGTGATTTTCTCAGTCATAATGGCTTTGAAGACTCAAGCCCACCACAAGTCAATAAACCTATGGTGACTGAGAGAAAACCTATCCTCCCTGTGCCTTACAGTGTTTTTCTACCCAAACCTATACCCGACTCTCCTACCAACTTGCCCATGTATGTGACCAAACAGGTCGAAATTGCTAAACCCATAGCCAAAAAGCATAAAGCTAAACCTAATGCAAATTCTAAAGGTAAGAAAAACGCTCGGTTAATCTCTCGCATGGCAAGAAATAAACCTAGAACCCTGGCCAACCCTGAGCCTATCATGGTTAGTGAAGATTCTGATTCAGAGATTGAATGTTTTCTCGCAAATGAGTATCCCTACTCAGAAAGGCTGTGTGACAAACCTGCTTATGACTTTGTTAAGAATTTACCACCTTTTTTGTGGGATGATCCTAATTTTCCTGGCATTGAAGTACCTCGTGGAACCCTCGGTGACTCATTGAAACCCTCTTCTGCTCAACCGGCTGTTCCACCATGCGATCAGTGTGGTTTATGGTTGGATAGATACTACCTAGATGTGTTGATGTTGCAATCCAAAATCCATGCTTTGGAAGATCAAGTGGCAAAGCTCACTGGTCATACTGCGAAGGTGCAACCCACTGACAAGAAGCAGCGAACTACAGGTTCAATTCTGTTTAAAAATGTCGAGTCGGCTACAGCAATTGTCAATTCGAAATTGACATAACCTCAACAAACTCACTGGTACAACTTTCACCCATTTATATGGCACATTCATAAACTCTATGTACATCTTTGACCTACTCTGTCACATAAGCATGCACTGCTGTATATAATTTGTTTTGGTAAATCGAATTTTGTTATCGTTTAAGCTTTAGTTGGATTTGGTTTTGATTCTATTAATCATAATGTGGATTTGTTTGTTTTAAATCGGTTGCGATTGAATGTTCTATTGCATCTATTATAGACAAGCTATTTTGCATTTCAAATTTTGAAACACGATCTGTGATGCGATCCGATTCGGTTATTATGCACATAAACGATGGCTATCTGTTACAATTGTATTTGCATATGACTTTGACTAGCCTGGATACGATTTGGATTATGTTTAAAAAGGTTTTGTTTTATATTTACCAAATCGTGAATTGATACAAATCGCAACAGTCATATGAATCCCAGCCTGTCAATTCGTTGTGGCCAGCCGACCCTGTTCTCTTTTGAATTGGAGTGATAATCGATATTTAGTTACGAATGGATGTGTAAAACGGAAATAATCGTGCCCAGGATGATGAATTGTTCTATAATTGACTCAAACCCGATTTTATTGGACTGCTGTCCACCTTATGGTTATTAATGTTGTTGGATCTTGACTATATTACACCCAGCAATTGAAATCGATGGTGATTTTTGGTCAATACTGTTACACATGTTTCGTTTTGAATATATCGTAACAGCCTTCCATATTGGTATTTGATCACAACAAAATGAATCTTATGCATAATCTCTACAGCCTACCTGTCCTTACTATTGATTGAAATGACATATGTATATTGTTACAGCTATAACAAATCTATTTTGTGTTCAATTGATATCGATTACAGTTATGTTGTGGAAAATCATATCGGATATGATTACGATTTTGTTCGGTTATGGTTGTATTGCATAAGATTCTGTTCGATTATGGTTGTATGGATTATGATTACATCGTATCTCATATCACTTGATTCACTATTTAATTTCGTTTAATACGAAAAAGTTCTGTCAAGGTTTGACCATGTTTTATGGTAACTAAAAACAGAGCATTCTTTACTCTGTTTCGATTGCATTCATTTTGATATTGTTTAATTTGAATAATAATTTCACTTCAATTATTAGTAATTCATTTTTTGATGATTATTAAAATATGATTCGATTTTATTTTATTTGATTGTTATCTGATCCTGTTTGCTATTTTGACTAGCTACAGAATCAGATGATTCTGTAGCTAAGTCTGTGGAGTCAATTTTTTATTGTTTCCTTTATCAAATATCTTTCTAATTTGATCTTTGTGTTCTATTGCAGGTAAATTCGAATTGGCAGTAGATATGATGAGCAGTTAGGGGATGTTTAAAGATTTCACCTGCATTTTATTTTCTTAGTTTAGTTGATTTTGGGATTTTTCCCAGATTATGTAAAACTATTTGATATTATCCACAAGGAAGTTTTTCCTTGTGAAGAGACCTATATATACTTATGATTTTTGTAATAATGTTCATCCTCGGTTGTGGGAGAACAAGGATATGGAGTTATAATACTGACTGGAGCAGAATTTGGTGTCTTGTCATAGCTTTTGCTTTTCAATATATCAATGTTTTGTTTTATGTTGAGTATATCAGTTTGTTTATGGTTTATGATTGCTTTAGCTATCTAAATCATGAACAAATGATATAATTTTAATCATTGTCATTCATATCTTGTTTCTTCCAAATAGATAAAAGACATAACAATTGTTAGTTCAGTTTGTGAATGATAGTTTTACCTTCTTCATGAATTGAATTGTTATATATAAGTTTTCTGCATAATAGGTTTCCCTTATTGCAGGGATTTATCATCAGAAGATTGTTATGATTTTCTTTTATGTCTTGTTTGTCCTGTAAAACACTTCAAGGAGCAGCACAGCAGATCGTTTACGAGAATATTACAGACTAAACAGTGTGATTTTCCCTCCTCCGAACAACTTAGAAGTTATCATACACAGGGCAGACTTGGAGTGTTTCCAGGTCAATTAGTTTTATGTTTACTGTTTCTACTAAGTAGTCTAATATAGATATATGTTTAATTAGATTTATATTAGATTGTTTAATTTCAGTAAATATATTAGATCGTTTAATTTCTGTAGTTTTACTTCTTATTTATAAAATATAAAAAGAACCAAAAAGATTCCTGGTTGTCTTAGGGCAGAAAAATTACATGAGTTTTGCAGGTTTTAATTAAATCTGTAGGTTGTTTATAATGTACATTTGTGAATAAGAAATATTACAACTGATAATTAGATATTTGATTTGAATCATTATAATAGTAGTTAGTCGATTGTACATAGTAGTTAGATTAGTATATTAGTTAGTTTTTAGTTAATTTGTCTTATCAGTTAATTAGTTTAGTTTCTTTTAGTTTGTTTTAGATAGTTTAATTTGTTTATTATTTTAGTTAGTAGTTAGATTCAGATCAGTTTTCTCTTTGGTTTTCTTAGGATACCTTAGAGCGGCCAACGGAGCCGTTAAACTCGTCAGGGTGGTTCATTCCAAATGGCTTGGGTTATTTAGACAACCCCGGACCGGTTCCACTCTCTCAATTGATGGATGGACTGTTTCACCCGTCAACAGGTTTGTCCTTGCCAAATGGTATGGGTCTGGGTGCATCAGGAAATACTATGTACAAGTAACCTGATTGAGCATAGATGAGGTAAACAAGTTGGGCCTTACTAATGGCTTCCTCTTCTGACTGAGGAAAAGTGGATGCTACATCCTTGGCAATAACAGAGATGAGTGATTTCAGAAACCAATCGAGGCATTGTTCTTTGGTGGTTTTCTGCTTTACACAAACTACATCTTTGACACTATTCATGGATGTGGTCAGTGATATGGATAGTAGTGGTTTGTTTGAATGGTTTTTTTGAACTTGAAGAGAATTTCTAAGCCAGTGCCATGACGAACTGGTAATTGGAAAAATGACTGAAAGGCTTTGGCTAATGATTCAAAGGTCACATGGGACCCTGATTTTTCGTCCACATACCATTTAGCTAATGGACTAGTGAGGGTTCTTTGAAATAGCCACAAGCAGATGGAATCATCCATGATTCTATTTGAAGAGCACCATAAATGGAAGGTCATAACATGGTTAGCGGGGTCTTCCCCTGGTTTTCCTTCAAACTTCAGAATGTCTGAAGGCAACCTGGTAGGCATATTGGGCCAAGTGGCATCATGTAAAATGGGATCATTCATGAGTTTGGTTAAATAAGGAATTTTGAGGGATGGCAAGTATGGCAAAGGGGGATTTGGTGGAGGATTAGTCCCAGCCATTTTGTGTGTAGGTATTGGACTTGTACCTTGAGAGGGATTTGTACTTCTCCTTTGAGAGGAAGTTTGACCTTCGCCTACTTGTGAAGGAGAAATAATAGATGGATGACCTTGGGTATTTGACCCAAGCAAAGTGGAACCAAGTAGAGCTGATCCCAAAACAATAGCACTCATGGGGGTGTGAGATGGATGAGCCGATGAGTTGGCAAGACTAGGGACTCCTCCTAGAATAGGAGGGAGATTATGCAAGTGTCTAGAACGATGGGGATTCTATGGTTCCCCTATGGTTCTGACTAGCAAAGTGAATGTGTGCAAATGGTGACAAGAGAAATAAATGAACAAGATATTTTTAAATTTTCGACCTTCACATAATAGTATAACTCATAATTGCATGTAACCAAATGAACATCATACTTAAATCAACTGTAAAATAAACAAGCATGTGGATAGGTGAATTTTTTCTGTGTGGGGGAAAAAACAAAAATAAATGCTCATGTCCTAAAAGACCTATCATCCTTCCTCTCAATTTAGCACTTGGCCTTCCAATAACACTCAACAGTGGGGTCTGAAGCCACCGGAAGAGGAACTAGTGAATGTTGAAATGATCAGTTATAATGAGGGGTAGAGGGTGCATATCCCGAAAGAGATGGCGATATTTCCCAATAGCCACACAAAATATGATCAAGGTGCAATTGCAGCCTACAACTGCTACCTGGGTGGATATCCTATGTTTGGCCACTATGTACCTCGGTAAAAGTGAAAAATTTAGATTTTCGGCCTAAGAAATGGGTCATGGGCTAGATGCCCTCACAAGCGTTGGGTGACTCAAGGAGGGATGCGTAGAACAACCAGACCTCGGCCTTTGACCCTTCATGGGTATCTCCCTGCCTTATGGTGTAGGAACACTTGACTTGGAGGATTTTGAAGGATCCCTATTCTCAACTTCTATTATTTTAAAATGTGAGAACCTGATAACGGGGGGTTATTTGGATGCCTACCCCCGAGATCCTACCTAGACTAAAAAATTTCTTTTGGCACCTCTTGTGGACAAACTTTAGTGCGTTCTTAGAAAATTTTTAGATGTTGTGAGCTGAGAGATTGGGGCCATGTACCAACCTTGTTTGAATTAAATTTGTGTGGATAATTTCCAAAGAAGTAGTCAGATCTTTCGACAATCCTTTGGAAAAAACCTACTTCAACCTCCACTATTCTAATAGAAATTATGTGTGTGAGGAGTGGCTTTGTGTGCAAGAAAGTGAAAAGTGTGCAAATATTTTTAATAAGTTAAGTGTGCGATTGCAACATGTGGACTTCTTGTGGTCCTTACAAATCTTCTTACCTAGCTTACTATGTTTCTTTGGTACAACCTTGTGGAATATTTAAAACCCCAAAGAACTAGCAATGTGGACATATGGGTCCTTACAAATCCTTTAAAATCCCTAAAATGTTGTCTATACTAAGAAATCTTTGAAACTATCCTAGAATTGTGGACATGTGGGCATGTATGGGCCCATTACTTTGATCTTTTAACTTTCCTGGAGTGTGATCTAAACTAAGAAATCATTTTAGAAACTATCTTAAGATTGCAAATATGTGGGCATGTATGGGCCCTTACAAAGCTTTAAGATGATTTCAAAAACTAAGAGGAACCCTAGGAGGGCTTTGTCCTCTCCTAAATATTTCTTAAGGGAGATGAAATGTCCTTTTAACCGCCTTTCTAATTCCCAAGATCACACTAGGGTGCAGGAGAAGACCATACTTGAGGGTTAAAATTAACTTCTAGTCCCAATTTAAGTGATTGTGTATGAAAAGCAATAACTTCCACTTAAAAATTTAAAATCCAAATGAGCCATTCATGTGGCAACAAAGAAAAAGAGAAGAATAGTGATTCTTTTTACCCCTATGTGCCTATGTTAGCTAAAATTTCTTATGATAAAGGACTCTAAGTGGAGTGTAGTTACCTTACAAAGTGTAGGAAAATAAAAATATGAAGGCTAGGGGCCCTCAAACCATTCATAAAACCCTTACAATTTGAAAAAATGGACTTATGTGTGGGATACATTTCTGATAGGTGTGCAAAGGGGGCACAATGCATAGATTAATGAAGCCTGTTTTGTGCACAGTGCACAGAGTGCATGTCTATGGGCCTTGAAATCTATGCACTTCCTGTCACGCGTCAGGGAAGAATTTTCCAAGTGAAATACTCCTTCCTCAGCTCTTAATTTTGACTTTGGCAGGTTGGGCTAGGCCAGTTTTGGTACTTGCATGTCAAAACAATCAAAATGAAGTGCTCTCAAGACTTAAATAGGGAGGAATTTGATACCGATCCCCAGTATGGTCTCCAATCTATTGTGTTGGTTTCGTCAATTGGGTGAGCAAAAACACAACACTTGCATGTTTAGATAAGCCTGCTAAACAAGACAGAAGTTTGTGAGTTGGTTAGACAAACCAAATACACATGAAAACAAAGAAATAAAACTAAAAAAAACTAAGAAATAAATATTGGAGAAGTTTGAAGAACTTAGAACCATGAAAATAAAAAATTGACCAACATATTGCTACCACTGGATCAATATATTGATAGGAAAAACACCATAGAGAAAAGAAAGTACTTATGAGTCCCCTCTTCCTCCTTGGGAGGGCTCTTGAGTTCCCTAATTGAGATCTCTTCTCTTCATACAATGGAGGAAATGAGAAATTGTGAAGAAATACAATGCCTATTCCCTCAAGAGGTCAGTGGAATGGCCTATTGCAATGGTGCTTGAAAGCTTCAAAGAAAAAAGGGGATTCTCAAAGAAGAATTCTTGCAGCATAACAATACCTTTAAGATATTATTTTCTTAGCACATCCATGGCACATATTTATAGCATCCATCCATGGCAAAATGTAATTGGTTCATAGTGTGAACAAGGGGCCTTTTAGGGCACCCTCTAGCCCTTGACCAACCTCCAAGCTAGATCCCGCTCAGATATGAGTGTCAAATCGTGTTGGGGGTCGGACTAGAAGTGGTTGAGGGGTTGACAAGATCCATAAATGCGTCGTTCATATAAGTGCACAGCTTTTGTCGTAGACATACGCGCATTTTGCGTAGAGTTCACATTGAGGCTTGTTTTAGCCTGTGCATTATGTGCAGTGCGTGCGCTTCCTTTGGTGAATCTGTGGACTTTAATTTTTTACCCAAATATATAGTTTTTTTCCTTTTGGTGGATTTTGGTGTTGTAGGTGGACTAATTGTTGCTGGCATTGATTTTTCTATTCAACCATTGTGTGCAATGTTGCGGGCAATTTTTCAGTGATAACAATTCTCTCCATTTCCAAAACATTAATATTCATTGTTTCAACATATAGCCATACTCCACTGACTATTATAAAACTGAGCAACAATACTGAATATAAAAATGTGAAAAATAATGAATCAACAACACATTTGTCCTTCTTAACTGGAACAACATCAACCAAATGATTTTCTTTACTTTCAATCATAGACTGTAAACCTGGATCCTGGACACTTTCATGCAATGTCATCTCATTGTGTACCTCTTGTGAATCCTAAAACAACCTATCATAGTTAGACTCAACCTTAACTACTTCATTTCTAGGATCACATTCTTCCTTAACATACATCAGTGACAAGTTCTTGCATGCATTAATTAGTTTTTTCATTTTCCCAGTAATGACAATAGAGAATTACGTCTTCACATGATGAGCTCTCACAATGAACTCAATCCCATCTTTGAAAATATGATACATGTTATGTTCCCTGTAGAAAATGGCCTTCCTGTCATATAAGTATGGACTTCCCAAAACAATCTTGCAAATTTCAAGTGGTACCACATCTATCTCTACCTCATCTATGAAACTGGATGTGATTTCAAATCTTAGTTTACATTTCTTAGTTACATGTAACTTAGCATTATCACAAACCCAACCCAAAGGATATAGTCTCAGATGCGGCTTAGTTTCCAATCCCAAATTATTAACAACTTGCTCTGAAATAAGATTTACTTGTGATCCATTATCAACAATTGTGTCTATATTAGTGTGTTTTGATATGACTCGTATATGAAACATTTCATTTATTTTCCTTTCATCGGGGATTACATTATCCTTTGAAGAAGAAGCACATGAAGGAAAAATAGCAACAAAAAATATACCTTTGATGCCCATAGTTGTAACCTTAGTTTCATCATCAGAATTTGATCCAAGATCCCGAACTATGGTTGTGGTATTGTTTTTACTTTTTTGATGCTGAGCCCAATTTGGCTTCAATTATGGATGCAATTTCCAACAATGGTCCTCATTATGTCCTTTGTTTTGACAATTAGAACAATATGGTTACATCCATATTCACTGTAGCCATCTGTTTGAGTTTTTCCTTCCCTTTATTCTTTCCTTCCTTTGGCTGAACAGATCCCGAGGAGGAACTCTCATTGTCATTCCTTCTACCTGACTCAGGGTGAGTCACTTGTACACTAACTTCATCAAGTTCTGTTGAATTAAACATAAGTATTGTATGATTCAAATAATCATGTAATCCACCTATATACTTTAAAAACATTTCTTATGTATACAAAGGAATGCCTAAAATCAAAGCTCTCTTCCTAAACTCCTAATTATACTCTTGTACACTTTTCTCTTTAGTTTGCCTTAATGTTTGTCAATCCATAATTTTTTTCTACATGTATCCTAATGGAAAAAATTGTTTCTTCAATGCAGAAAGAAACTTAGACTAAGAAGAGATAATTTTACCATGCTTAATGAGGTCTTCTTGATATTTTCTCTCCCACCAGATCAAAGTTGCACCTGTCAGTCGAAGAGAGGCCAATTAGATCTTTGTATTTTCATCAATGATATTTTGAATCATGCGATAAACCTCCAACTATTTGATCCATTTGTCCAACTTCTCTGCATTTAGTTCACCATTATATATGGGCAAATCAAACTTAATATCTAGCTTTAACAAAGGAAAATAAAAAGGATTTTTTATAGAATGTTTCTTTAAAGAAGAGCTTCCACTCAAACTAGAAGAAGAGGATGAAGATGACGAATGACTTTTAGGAGGGTCACCACCACTTCCTTCAACTTTCACATATGTACCACCTTCCTCGGGATTCTTTTGTCCCCTGTACAATTCTTCCACCATAGCTTTCATTGTCATGAATGCTTCAAAGAAATCCTCTTCAGAACCAAAAGGATGTTCTATTGGTGACCTCGGTGACATAATTTCACATCTTCAGAATACATGTCCAATTTTGGGGTTATCTTCTTCAAGCGATCCTTCACCATGCTTGAGTTTGATCCTGGTTAACATCCACTACTTGAAAATCCTTTCAAACCTACTTTTATACCAAACTTGATCCAAAATAAATTGACTTGATTTTCAAATAATTTAAGTGTGAATTGGATTAACTTAAATTATAAATAAATAAATAAAAAAACATGATTGAAGAGTTGAATGGAAGAAATACATAATAGAAAANAAAAAAAAAAAAAAAAAAAAAACACAATTTGATAACATAGTTCACTCATCCTAGGATATGTATTTGGGCTCATTTAAACCATGCAACCACTCCATTAATGATGTTAATGATGTTGAATTCTTAATTAAATCAAATGGATCTTCCACCTGCAACAAAATGTCTTTGGCTTATCTAGGAAGGTTGCAACATGCTTGGGAACAACTTTCCCATCTCTTCCTACAGTAAAAAAGGATTGAAAAATGCTCAACCCTTCAATTATACAGTGTTGGAAATACTGAGAGAGGGGGGGGCGTGAATTAATATTACCTTTTTAAACAATTAGTTATTACTTTTTTATTTTATTTATCATCACAGTAGATCAACAATGGACTTGTATTTGAGAATCAATTATATAAGTTTACTTAATAAGAATTACAAAGTTTATAAAGAATAATATGTGATTGTGAAGGACACGAATCCTCTTTAGAGAACCAACTTTTGGAGACACAAATCCCATTCTTCAGGGAACCAACCCTAGGAAGCACCAACTCCCTTGTTTTTAGGGCACCAACTCCCTTGTTTTAGGGAACCAACCTGCATCGACTCCCTTGTTTTAGGGTACCAACTCCCTTATTTTCACACTTTACTTAGAAAAGGATATGAATCCTTCCTTGCTCCTCCCTTCCACCCTCACTGCATAAGTATCTTCATTTTTCCTTCTTGGAATCTAATTTTTCTTTTGATCTTCTGATCTGGACTGCAAAGACACCTTTGCCTCACCATACCATTATGTTTATATAGTAGTCCAAAAGGTATGACATTGAACCATTGTGTATTTTAATAATGAACCATTGCACCCTTTCATTTATTAACAACTATGTTATTTTAATAACAAATTTCTTATTTTACTATTATCCTTTAAGTTTATTGGGTGAACTTGGTTCTTCTTTCAATCTCTTTTTAATTAAGAATCATATTCTTAATTGGCACTGATTTCCAAGCCAACCCATAGTTATGGCGGCTTATAATTTGACTCACTACACATCAAATCCATAATGAGGTGTCCAAGGACCTCTACAGTGCATTTGGGCTTAACGTTTTCCCTGATACAGAGATCTAATAGCCTAAATGGGTGTAATAATTCTCAAGCACCAAATCTGAAGGTGTTGAACCTTTTCGCCTCTGCATGCAACTGGTGGCTAGATCCATGCACGTATCTCTGTATGTGATTTAATCTGGATTGTTGATTTCCAGATTCAAATTCTATAGATAGGTGCTTCCTTCAATCTACTTCCCTTTGTGATTGCAGGCTCAAAACCACGGTCTTATCTATTTCACATGTTGTTCTGTTAGTGATTTTCTCCTTTTTCCCTTATTCTTCTACATGGGATTGTATTCAAATGTATGAGGGATTATTTACTTCTAGGACCTTTATATTCTTTACCTTATCACATGATCGGTGCTGGAACCAGGTTCTCCAGTACTTCAACCTTCAAGATTTATGGCCTTTGCAGTCTTCCAACTCTCCTGGAGTAAATTTCGCCGAAGTGCATATACTCTATTCACTGGTAGATTGGACGATCGATATTTAATCTTCCATTGAATGGATGATCTTGGCTTATCCATAGGCTTTAATAAAATCGATGATCATGACTTAATCAGGAGTTGAGATCTATGGTCCACACTCTCTCAACATAGTGGAGATTTAACACTTCGCCACTCTGCACTTGGTTTAGATGTTTTTCATGTAGCTAAACTATCCAACGGTCCAGATCAAAAGCATGCTACCTCCACCAAGTTAATATTTATACACCTTAATTTGTGCTTTTGGATCTCGATTGTGGATCTTCCTCCTAGACGGACGGTCAGGTCTTATTTCGAAGCTTTGCCACTACGGGACTCCAGGATATTACCACTCTTAGGTTTTTTCAACTCCTCCAGATTTTTACCGACTGAATAAGTCCTAGAATGTCGATGACCACTTGTTGTCGGTTAACACTTTATGCTTACTCTATTCTTCCACTACTCTTGATCAACGGTCGAGAATGCTCCCGAAGTAGATCAATAGTTGGTGTTACTTCGTGATGCATGCTTACTCTATCCTTGTACTGTACTCGATCAGACGGTCAAGAAATATTTCATAGGATCTTAGATCAACGACCAAATGTTAATTCATGACTTTAGTCTTCGACACTTTAGGTATTTTTGCTAGTAGGAGAAGTTGAACATCCTCAAAGGCTGTAATCCCGGAGTGACGTGGCATGATAATGTCACCAATGATGATGTGGAACCATAGTGTGTGTGTGCCATGTGTCACCTTGATTTATGAATTTCATAGACCTTATGTGCCATATGATGTTTGACACTTGTCACCATCTGATTGGGCCATGTGTCCTTGCTGACGTGATCCTGCTGACGTGGACCTATTGTTGTATCACATGTCTTATTTTGATCTTCCTAATAGATTGAACAACTGGAGGGATTTCATGATTATGGATTTTCACTTCGTGGCTTTGGATTTTGGGTATTCCTACATGATTCATAATTCTTTTCGTCGGAGTGGTCAGCATCAAAGTTGACCACCTTCTTTCCTTTAGTGTGATATGACGGTTCAACATTTCCATTCCAGATCAATGGTCAATGCTTAATTCTAGATCAAATCTTGATCTAAGAGCTATGAAACCATTTGAAGTTACTTCCTAAATGACGATTGGCATTATTTCACGACTTCAGGATTTCATGGATTCTTCCTTGTCTCTAGTAATCGTTGAAGTTCCAAAGTTATTTATCTGCTACTTGATCCAACGGTCCATAAAGATACTTCTTTAGATATGATGGTTTATATTTAATCCTTCCCAACCTCTCACTTCACCTTGATCTAACGATCCTGGATTGTCCCGAACTAAGAATGAACGACTCTTGTAACTCGATCCTTTACAAAAGGATTTATTTACTCATAGAACTATGTCTCCTATGTTACTTCAAATGCGCCATCTCTTCTGAGCTTCGATTAACATTCTTCCTTCTGAGATTTGTGTCAGTGTGCTCCTCTATGCACTTTATTTATCCAATTAGAAGGCTATCTCTTCTAAGCTTTAGGTTTATACAGGATTCCTCTGCACCTCGTGCTATGTCTTCTACACAACCTACTACGTTATCTCTCCTGAGCTTTAGAATCTAAAAGACATATAATGACAATACCATATTGATCTTCTTGACATCAATGTCAACACCATTGTTATCACTAAAATTTTGTTCGCAAATGGTTACAGGAATCCAACATCTTCAAACAGCTATTAGTTCACCCATGGACCAAAATTACCAAAAATCATTTCCTAAAGGTCCAAAACTATTCAACCAGTTATAAAATCAAGATGCACTATGACTATACAGGGCGTGCACACACATGCGCCATCAAGAAATGCAGGAAAATGCACATGCACATGATGCACCACTCTGGACGCTAAAAGTCGCGCACACTTGAGAACAATGCATTTATGATGTTGTTTGGCCTCCCACCCAATTTTGGTTCAGTTTCCAAGTCGATTTGACATCCAAATCTCAGTTGGATCCAGCTAGGTCATTGGTCAAAGACCTAAAGGTGCCCTAAACAACCCCTTTTCACGCTAAAAGAAGGTTGCACAATACCTCAAAGTGGTGCTATAAAACAAGGCCATGGGTGCACTACATCTTCAAGGAATTCATTTGCAAGGTTATGTTGCTGCTATTCTCTTGGGAAAACCTTTTTTCTCATCAAGAGCATACTAGCACCATTCCATTTGGGAAATCCAAATCATCTTTTTATTGGGTTATCTTGGGATTCTTTCACCATTTCTTTCAAGTTTTCAAGTTGTAAGAAGAGCTCAATCTGGGGGGTCCAAGAGCCCTCCCTTGGAGGAAGAAGGGACCCAAACTCCCCTTTCTCTTTGGTGTTTTCTTTTCACTAATAGAATCCTTTCCATTGGTGACATGAGTCTTGTTTGTTTCTTGTTCTTATGTCCTTATGCACAATAGTTTAATTGTTTTTTCCTTTCCTAGTTTAATTCTTAGCTTAGTCTTTTATGTTTATTATTCTAACCCTTTCCTTTACTACTGTCTTGCTTAGCTAACCCAACTAAGCTTGTAAGCACCTCTATTTTTCACATTTAGGTGACAAAAGAGGTGCAACAGATTGACGACTCCACTGGGAAAAGGTATCAATTTTCTACCCCACTTGGGTTATTTTAGCTCTTCTTTTTACTTATTTAACCTGCAGGTACCATAACCGGCCCAAGCCAACCTGCAAAACATCAAATTCAAAACCGAGTTGAGAGAATTCCATCCAGAATTTTCTTCACAGTCGTGTGATAGTTGTGCACGGGTTTATTGACCCACAGTCGTGCATCGTGCGCACGTGCACCAAAATCACAACATTACTCAGCGCCTTCTGCGCACTTGCGCTCAAAAATCTCTTTCAGTTCGCGCATTGGTGCTCAGAGCGTCTCTGTCTAGTCTGAAACCTGCGCACCTGTGCAACAAACACACATTGTAAGCTTTTTTATGATCTATTGAAGACCCATAGCCTTCTTAAACATAATTCCATGCATGTTGTAATCTGCACCACACTTACATTCCCTCTCATATAAAGGGATTAGTCAAAACACATAGGCACTTAGGGGCTAAAAATCATTATTTTTCCTCTTTTTTCTGTTTATTTCGCCACATGGATGGCTTGCTTTGACTAAAAGTTGGAATCATTTTACATCACATATAAAACTTGCATTGGGACTAGAAATTGGATATCAAATGTTGAGTATTCTCTTCTCTCACGCTCCAAAGCGATCTTGAGAATCAAAAAGAGGTTGAAAGACAATTTCATCTCCCTTAAAAAGATAAAATTTTTAGAAGAGGACAATAGCCCCCTCGGGACTCCTCTTAGTTTATTTTTCAAACACATCTCAATATTGTAATGGGCCCATACATGCCCACATGCTACAAATATAGGATAGTGTTGAAATCTACTTTCTTAAATTAAATCACTAGGGAAGTTTAAAGGTTTTGTAACAGGCCCATACATGCCCACATGATCACAATCTAGGATAGTTTCAAAGATTTCTTAGATTAAATCACATTAGGGAGTTCAAGGAATAGTAAATGACCCACATGTCCACATGCTAGCTTCCTAGGGAATTTTGAATTCTGCAAGGTTGTACCAATGACATTTAGTTAAATAGGTAATCAAAGACTTGTAAGGACCAAGCGAAGTCCACATGCAGTAAGGTGACACCTAATTCATTAAAAATTTGGCACACTTTCACTCATTCACACACAAAAGTCACTTCTCACTCACATAGTTTTCATCTTGAAATGTGGAGGTTGGAGTAAGTTTCTTCCAAAGGAATTCTGAAACACCCCACCCTTTTCTTGATGAAACTATCCATTCCCACTTAATTTCAATGTGATTGGCTCACACCTCCAATCTCTCAAACGACCACATCTAAATTTCTTCTAAAAATTCACTAAGTTTTCCTCCACAGGAGGTGCCAAAAGAAATCATTTAGTCTAGGTAGGATTTTGGGGATAGGCATCCAAATAACTCCCCGTTATCTGGTTCTCACATTTTCAAAACAATAGAAGTTGTCAAATAGGGAACTTAAATCCTCCAAGTCAAGTGTTCCTAAAACCATAAGGTAGGGAGATACTCGTGAAGGGTTGAAGGCCAAGGTCTGGTTGTTCTATGTGTCTCCCCTTGAGGCACCCACCTATTGAACAAGATCCAGCTCGTGACCCATTTCTTAGGCCGAAAATCTAAATGTCGCACTTTGACTGAGGTATCTAGTGACCAAATTTTAGGACATCTACCCAGGTGGAAATTGTGGGCTGCAATTGCACCTTGATCAGATTTTGTGCGGCTATTGGGAAATATCCCCAGTTATTTTGAGATATGCCCCCTCTACCTCTCATTATAACTGATTACTTCATCCTTCAATAGTTTCTCTTCTGGTGGCTTCAGACCCCACTGTCAAGTGCTATTGGAAGGTCCAGTGCTATTTTGAGAGGAAGGATGTTACATCTTTTAGGACACAAGCATTTGTTTTCTTTGTTCCCCCATGTGGACAAAATCCACCTATCCACATATATGATTCTTTATCAAAACACTTTATGTATGATGCCCTTCTGATTACATTTGATTTGGATATATATCGTGTAAAGTTAAAAAAAAACTAAAAAAATAATAAATTGCAGCAAAGGCTCTTGTTTATTTATTGTTCTCACCACCATTCGCACACATTCACTCAGCTAGTCGGACATCATAGGGGACCCACAGAACCCCCGTCATTCTAGACACTTGCTAAATCTCCCTCCTATTCTAGGGGGAGTTCCTAGTCTTGCCAACTCATCGGCTCCACCTTCTCACACTCCTGTGAGTGCCACTGTCTTGGAATCAACTTTGCTTGGTTCCACCTTACTTGGGTCCAATTCCCAAGGTCCACCTTCCACTCTCTCTCCTCTACACAGAAGCAGGGGGCCAACTTCCTTTCAAGGGGGAAGTACATACCCACCTAGTCCCCTCCAAGGGTCAGGTACTCAAAACACTCATACTATGGCCATAACTAATCCTACGCCACCACCCCATATTCCATATTTAGCTTCCCTCAACATACCAAATCTGACTAAACTCACCAATGATCTCATATTGCACAACCCCACATGGCCTACAATGCCTACCAAACTCCCTTTAGACATCCCCAAGTTTGAAGGAAAAGCAGGAGATGATCCTGCCAACCATATCATGACATTTCACCCATGGTGTTCTTTGAGCAACATCATGGATGATCCCATTCAATTGAGGTTATTTCAATGAACACTCACTGGCCCATCTTCCAAATGGTATGTCGAATAAAATTCCGGGTCCCACGTGACTTTTGAATCCTTAGCCAAAGCATTTTTTTCCTTCTTTCAATTACTCGTTCGTCGTGACAATGACCTTGAACTAATCTCATATTTCAAACAAACCACCTCTACACATATTTTCGACCACATCCACGAGTGGCATCAGCGACATAGCCTCTGCAAAGCTAATGCTACCCCCAAATAGTGTCTCAATTGGTTCCTCAAATCACTTGTTTCCCTCCTTTCCAAAGATGTGGCTGCCACCTTCCCCTAGACTGAAGAAGAATCCATTAGTAAGACCCAACAGTTCAAAGTCATCTACGCCCAGTCTGGATACTTATACACGGTACTCCCAGATGCCCCAAGACTTGTTCCATTTGGCCAAGAAAAACCTGGGATGTCTCACTCAGCAGACAGATTGATTGGTAACACTACACACCACAACCCACCGCCTTAACAACCACCCATGTATGGCACACCTTAATACCTGTCGGCATATGGAGGAATCCCTTATTATCCTCCTCCCCCTTATCAACAACCATACCCTCTTGCCCCGCCTCCACCCATAAGTGGACCCCCACCGACACCCCTAAACCACCCACCTACCCAACCAAGTGTCGGTACTCCCTCTACCTCAGCCTATACTCTAAGCACCAGTGAAAGTGCCACGCCCTCCTATGTACCTTATGGAGCATTGCCTCAACATAATCTGTACTTTCCATTTTCTGCCCCCCCCATAGCCTATGGCTCCACCACAAGGACCGCCACACACTGGGGTTAATTTTTTTCAACCCTCTCCCATTCAACAATATGAAAATTTTGAATAGCTAAACGCGAAAAATCCACCCCATCAATCGAACAATACCAGAAATAAAGGAAAAAATCAGAACAATAATAATCTGGGACTAGGAGGAAACTAGAACCAACCCCAACAGAACCAGTCTGTTGGGGGCAACCAAAACCAGGGGAATCAAAACCCCCAAGGGGGAAACAACAAAAAACATCAAGGAAGGAACAACAACAATGTTAGGACCACCTTCCCTTATGCCCTTTGCGGTGAGTTTGGTCACTATACTCACCATTGCCCCCAAATCATTGACTTTAAGTGGATGAAAGATTTTGTGAATGGACCACGTCCCTCAGCACCACCTGCACCTCAGCAGGCCCTACAACCATATGTGCACTAACCCCCCCAGCTGTACTACAAAACCCCATCCCACACCAAGGGGTCATAAATACCCAACCCGACATGTACCCTCCCCCATCATAGTTGGGACAGTATCCCAATATGGTCACCTCTCCCGATCACACTAACCTCCTTACCAGTGAGGAAGAAGTCCTTCTGCAAACATGCAGTTGTCAATATAGAACACCCCCTGAATCTACTCCCACCACCTCAAAAGCAATTCCAGTCACAACCAAACCCCCTCTCATAAATCCTCACCCTAATACTAAAACCCCCCTTCGTATTCCTCTCATCCCATTGCGCAGGAATGTCCACAATCCTCAATCTAGGGAAGCTCATAATTATAGTTTGGTCGATGACTTGGCACAATATCTGGCTTCCATGTCAGTCTTAGAAGTTTTTATAACCCTAAATTTCACAACACATGCTTACCTGGCATCAAGCCAACTCATATCCCTTCCTTGCCAAAACTATGCTGAACAAACTCTTGAAAATCCTCTTGAGTCAAGGCCCACGTGCCCTAACACATTACTGCACACGTGTGCACGCTGGCAGGCCCACTACAGCCCGCGTGTACTTAACAAAACACAAAAATAGGAAAGTTTCCGACGGGACAAAAAGCTATGGGTCAGTTAACTGAAACTCCCGACCATGCATGGCCGAGAGTTCGTCCAAAACCCTAGCTCCTTCTAGCCTATAAAAGAAGGGGTAGGGGTACCATTTGGAGAAGGAAAAAATATAGAGAAGAAACTCTGCCCATTTGTTGAATCCATTGTCCCAACCCTTTAGCCTTTCCTCAAGCCAAAGGAGAATTAACGCAAAGCAGTCGGAGGACAGAAGAGGAGGAGCCCAGGATCAGGATCAAGGAGCGGTGGCCGGTCTCGACTTTGATTGTAAGTTGATTCATTGTTCAAATAATAAAAGAATACTTTTCCCGTTCCAATGCATGAGTTATCTATGATTTGTTTAATTTATGTTTAATTTCTAACCCTCAAGTAGAAAAGTAGCATGCATGCATAGTTCTTCATTTTGATTGCAGGTTATCTTTGGAAGGAGCCGCGCAAGCAAGTGGTCGAAGCGCAACGGAGGATCTACACCAAACATCAGTAACAAGGTTAGTAGTTCCTTTCCATGCATGTATCGTGAAAGAGGGGTTTAAGTTTTGGGTGGTAGGTTAAAAAGTAATTTCTTTACGGTCAAAATCTTCATGCAAGTCTAACCCTAGTTTGCTAGTTCGTAGGGTATTTTTCCCAACAATAGAATTGGCGACCATATTGAGGAAGATACTCTTTACGGTTTCCAGATTTAGTTGAGTTTTTTGGGTAGTTTAAGAGATTAGATTTTCTGTTTCTTTGCCTGTCTTTTTCTGTAAGACCTGAGCTAGTAGGGATCCTAGTTATTTATACCAATTTTCCCTGACTATTTCTTGACGATAATTGTCGGGACACACAGAGGTACACGCGGCCTGCAGAAGGCCTGCACGCGTGTACCCGCACCCTAACATTCTACAGCCCGCATGTGAACACTAGCTGCAGAGGTTTCAGTAGCGTGTAGGAGTTCAGAGAACTTGAGAGGCAGTCCTCCTCTTCCTTGTCAGAATTATACATTCTCAGGGGGTTTTCTGGATCCTGTCTGAGTCTTGCTGGTTCACATTCCTGTCTCAGTTTGTCTTTTTGTGTTTTTTTATTCCTTGCAATTATTTTTCTTTTCTATTAGGAGAAGCATCCAAGATTTCAAGAGACCTTGGTTATCAACACCAAAGGCCTCTTCCTGGTCTGGGCTGCCTGTGTTTATTTTTGTTTTAGAATTTATACATACATGCGGCGTGTACAAGGTCAGACCGCGTGTACACGCATCCTGGTACAGCTCAGCACGCGTGCTGTTTCAGTGACAGTAGCATGCTTGTCAAGCTGCTTTTCAATCAGGGTGGGGTAGTCATCCCCTCCTTTGGTGAGAAGTGTTCCGCTTAGGTATTTGAGTCTAGGTTTGAATAGTCAGTAGGTTAGGGCCTCTCACCCTTAGCCTGTTTTTTCTTAGTTGATAGTTGATAGAAAAGATAAAAAGAATTTTTTTTTTTTATGGGTTTTAGACAAGCGTAAGAGTCTTTGCTTTCTTGATTTCCATTGTGTGTCTTTGCTCTGATTCTTTGCAATCTGTGCTTTACGCCATAATTTGTTTTTCTTGGTTTTGTGCTTGTCGGTATTTTCCCTTTGTTGCTTGATTACCACTTAAATAAATTAAAAAAAAAGAAAAAAAATCTTTTCATTTTCTTCTTTGTGTGAAGATTGTGTTTCTGCATCAATAGCTACGGAGAAGTATTTTTGTTCATAAGTTTTTGCAGTGCATTTAGAGCATAAGTAGCTCGTAGTCGAGTGAAATTCCTTTATGTTTTCTGCATAAAATCTTAGAAAAAATGAAAAGAAAAAGAAATATTTCTTTGTGAAAAGTTGCTGAGTTTTTACATTTAGTAAAAGTCTTTTTGTTTCCAGTATTTTTTCATTCATTTTTTGCTTTCATCTTTACACATCATTAGTTTCACCTTGATACCCCGTGACTTAAGAAAACCCATAAAAGAAACGCTAATTTAAAATCCATTAGACTTTTTGTTTGTAGGGTTCACAAACTAGTTCAGGACTAGGGCCTTGGATTAGGTTGGAGAGGAAAATCTCCAAGGCCATTCAAAACAAAACATTGGAGTTTGTGATAGGGAGTGTAGAAGACCAGTTTTGTGCAAGTTATACGGGACCCCCCTCTAACACAGGGGATAAACACGAGGTCGCGTGCGGAAAGGTAGCGGAGATAACCCCTCCAAAGCCGGACCAATCGTAGTGGAGAACACATATCAAGGGCTTGTTTGGGGATTCCGTCATTTGCATTTGCCACAGGGCTTCGTGGGTCTCGAATATGTTCGAGTTCCTCAGTTTTCTTCCAGACCATTTTCTCTCGATACCCTTGAAAATTTTCGGGCTTGATCCTTGCTCATTGTGGTCTACCCGACTTTCGACTATACCCGCCTGGTGACTGTTCGCGTGCTGGCAAACTAGTTTCCAATCTTTTTAGGGACATACACAGGTGACTGCGGGGGTATACCATGGTACCTAGGATAGACATCGGGCCACACTTTGTAGAGTATACCCAGAGGGTGCTTCCGTGTTCAATTTGCACTTGCACCGGTAGGTTGCTCTAGTGTTGGTTGTTGGAACTGTTCTTCCAACTAGTTTAGGGTTTGCTTGTCTTATCTCTTAGGGGCTTCTTTTTTAGTGTGTGTTACTGTTTGAACATGTAGAATACCTTAGCGTGTCTTGGATCTTCTCACACAGTGGAGGATCCCGAGCTCCACCGGTCATGAAGGCTTCAGGGCTTGCCGCCGGTTATACTGGAGCCACCCCTGCCACCATTGAGGTGGAAGATAGACCAACAAGGGTCTTTCGAAGAAACCGGGTTACAAACCATTGTGCCTGAACAACTCCTGGAGGAATCAACTGCCAATATTTGCTCAGTTGAAACCCCAAACACTGATACTTGGCCACCGATTATTATACCAATCCAATTTTACGAACGCCTGTCAGTGCCTCACATAGCTATGGAAACAAACGTTGTTACGTCTTTTGGGAATTCTTCCATTCCCACCACCGTTGCTACCACAGGAGAATCATCTCCTAACTTTTCATCGTCGGTCTGAGCCACCATGGTCTCGGCTACAACTACGTCGTACAGTGGACCGTTCCCATCTATCGCGGCGGCCACAACTCCCTTCACACCTAGTGCGACAGGCCCTCCGTTCTCATATGGTATGCCTAGTTCGGGCACAAGTCCTACACTCACTCACTCCACTTTACAGACTTTGGGTCTGGGGGCAGGGAGCTCTAACGCTTCTCTGCAAGGTCAACTTGGGGGCACTGCTGTCCCTTTTACTGATTTTCCTTATGTTGGAGGTCATATCTCTCCTTCGTCCCCTTCACTTGGTGGTTTGCATCAGCAGTCCATCGGGCAGCCTGCACACACTAGTTTATTTGGAGTCAGGAGTCAAGGAACAACTACGCACACTATGTCGGTAGGTTTGTCACCTTTTGTTTGGAACAAGACGTTTGGTAACAACACTTTCACATCCACTGCTTTCCCATCTGGGGGCACTCCCATTTTTGGACAGTCTACTCCGATGCAGGATACTATTCCTGCGTCGGGGGCACATATAGCAGGACCTTGGAACTTAGGACAAGGATCCATTCCCTCCTCTGGAATGTCGTTCTGGGGTAATTCTTTCCATAGTCAATGGAACCCTGGACAGACTACTATGCCTCTCCCATACGGACTAGCATGGGGTAATCCTTCCCAAAGTCAGTCAAACACGATGAATGCCCAACATCCTATGTCCTTTATGGGAAATCAACCAATGATGTCTCCACAGATGCAAAATCCTTATGCTGGTCAGGGCCATGGTTTCTACCAGAATCCGGGCCAGCAACCAAACTTTTCCTGGCAACCTGGTGCTAGTCAAACTCCAGGACCCTTTTTCCCAGGCTATCAACAGCAACCCAAACTACCATTCCTGGCAATGTTACACTTTCCATATTTGACAAAGTTGTTAAATGATCCTATTTGTCACAATCCACGTTGGCCTCCTATGCCAACGAAGTTGCCTTCGGACATTTCAAAGTTCGAGGCCAAGCCTAATGAAGATCCAGGTGATCAAGTGACTACCTTCCATCTTTGGTGTTCATCTAACTCATTGAAAGATGACTCTGTTTAGTTGCGATTATTTCAATGCACTCTTATCGGGAGTGCCGCGAAATGGTACATCGAGCTCGATCGTTCAGGATACTCTTCTTTTGGCGAACTAGCGATGGCCTTCCTTAACCATTTCTATTTACCCGTGAGATACGATGCTGGCACAAAGTTGCTCACCAATTTTGAACAGACAACAGCGGACCATATCTCTGATCATATCCGAGAGTGGAGATGCCGAAAGATTCTAATCAAAGTACCAGTCCCACCAGCATTCCTGCTTGAGTGGTTCCTTAAGTCTCTAGTCCCACAATTATCCAAAGACATCGCAACTTCTGGAGTTTTCTCCGAAGAAGATGCCATCATGAGGGCTCAACAGTTTGAGCTCATTTATTCTCAGTCTAGTTTATTATACAACATCCTGCCGGATGCACCAAGATCGATACTGGATAAAACTAGACAGAGAGCTGGACCACATGCCGACGGTATTGTTGGTTCAACACAAACTAAGCCCGCTGAGCAATTGACAAAGCAATTGCAACAGTTATCTATCCAACACTCAGCGGCCGACCAGACTACTACTTTGGCTTCTCCTCCTACCCAAACGTCAGAAGTACACTCCGTACAGTCGACTAACCCAAAGGCCACCCAGCAGCCTGAAGGGAAGAAGAAACAACAAAAGAAGGGTAAGGGGGAGAAAAAACCCACTGATAATGCTGGCAAGGGCACCATGGAAAAATAGAAGGTGAGGTATCCATGCAACTTGTGTGCAGAAGACCACCCGACCCATCTTTGTCCTCGACTTGTGGAGGCCCAAAAGTTTGTCACACAGCAACAGCAAGCCATGTTGACTAATCCCTTTCAGCATGGGCAAAATTTAACTCAAGCCTCTACAAGTGCAGAAGGGGGCAGTCAAGAAACCTACCCTCCTCCAAACAATCCCTCATCCGTGAACGTATATATGGTTAGGGGTGATGCTTTAATAACGACTAGAGCGCACAAATATAGTAAACCAAGCACTTCTGAGAAGGGAAAAGAAGTTGAGCTCCCATCTCTTCCATTACATATCAAGAAGACGTTGGGAGAAACAATGACATGCATTCCAAAGGGTGCATTTAAGAAAGCTTCTCACAACCCAAATGCAAGGGCCGCCCAGAACTACCCTTTGGTGGAGGATTTATCACAAACCCCTTGTGCGATGTCTGCTTTGGAGGTCCTCCAAAGCTGCCCTGCTCAGAGGAAAGCCTTGTTAACTGCTTTAGGCTCTACTGAGACTTGTAACCCAGGTACCATCATGTTAGATACAACCAACTTAAAACCTCATCCGCCTTACCACGTAGCATTTCAGATAGTAGTGGCTCATCCCATGAAAACTTTTACACGCAATATCTTCCGCACAGTGGTCGACGAGGGCGCCTCGACATGCGTTATGTCATTAGCATGTTGGAAGGCCATTGGCCAGCCCGCTTTGTCTCCATCACCTACTCTCCTCACTACTTTTGACGGTCATTCTTTCTGACCACATGGCATCATCCCTTCTTTCCCTGTGCAGTTAGGAGGGAATACCATGTGTGTCGAAGTAGAGGTAGTCGATGCTCCCCTCAACTATAACCTCTTGTTAGGTCGGAGTTGGACTTATGCTATGCAAGCTGTGGTTGCTACAATTTTCCGAGTTTTGTTGTTTCCACATGAAGGCCGGATAGTGACCATTGATCAATTGTCCTTCTCTAGACCTGACCCAGCTTTGGGGGCATCCACAGTTCCCATGATTGATAATCCTTAACCCGGTGTCATTAACGTAGGAGTTGGTTTGTGCCCATCCTTGATGGGTACCTTCGATTACCCACCTCGTCATGACGATGTCAGGCTTATATCTAATCACGACAAGGCTGAGATTTTTCAATTTTCGTCATTCCGCATGACTTACTTTGAGGATCCATGGATTCTTCCTTCCCCATCAGCCACGATGGATGAGACAGGGAACTCCGGCATGTCCATGCCTTTGTCGGTCGTTGAAGTAGTGTACTCTTTAGTCCAGCAAGCTTCAGCTAACTCTAATCCGACTCCCACACAAGAGTTAGATCCACTTCTAGAGCCTATCTGGGCTTAGGGTTCTCTCACCAACAATGACTCGTTAGACTTAGTCTTGCCTTCTGACGAAGCAGTAATCGAAGCAATGATTAGTCCGGACAAACCTTGGGAAGATCTACATCACAGATCATATTTCCTCCTAGAGTTAAACCGAATCGAGGCAGGAGAATTCACTATCACCATGACGAGAGATCAGCCATGTCCTATTAATCTCTTAGCTACACAGGAAATTTATGCTGAGGGAAATATGGCGACTATCACTGAAGCTATACCTATCAATATCTACCAAAACCCTGGCATCGTGGAGAATGTCTTTGTCGGGGAAGATTGCTCCCCCGAAGAGATTCAAATTTATACAGATCTTTTCAAATAATTATGCGACATTTTTGCCTGGTCTTATGAGGAAATGCCAGGTATCGATCTGAAAATATTTGAACATGAAATCACGACGTATCCTGATGCTACACCTATTCGCCAAAAACTTCGTCCAGTCAATCCTAAGAAAGTAGCAGCCATTAAGCTTGAGGTTGAGAAATTGCTCAAGGCAGGTTTCATTTATCCTATTCATTTGACTCAATGGGTGTCAAACCCCGTGCCGATCAATAAAAAACAAGGCATGATTCGTGTATGTACCAATTTCTATGATTTGAATAAGGCATGTCCAAAAGATAATTTTCTAACCCCATTCATTGACCAGATCATTGATGAATGTACCGGTTGTGAAGCATTTTCGTTCATGGATGGTTTTTCGAGATATAATCAAATCCAAATCAAACCTGAAGACCAACACAAAATGACATTCATTTGTTCGTGGGGTACATTTGCATATCGTAAGATGCCTTTCACCCTCAAGAATGCTGGAGCCACTTTCCAGCGGGCCATGTCTTTTGCATTTCATGACCTCAAACATATAGTCGAGGCCTATCTAGATGATTTAGCATCATGCTCTTGCAAGCGCAAAGATCATCATACGCACCTCAGACTAATCTTCGAATGCTATCGCTACTTCAGTATTCACTTGAATCCCAACAAGTGCAGATTTTGTGTCACGTCAGGATGGTTGTTAGGTTTCATCGTATCAACAACAGGGATCATGGTCGATCCTCTTAAGGTGGAGGCAATAATCCAGTTGCCCCCCCCCCCACGCACAATCTTACAACTTCAAAGTCTTCAAGGCAAGGTGAACTTCTTACGACGCTTCATCTCCAACGATGCCGAAATCACCAAGGGCTTTATGCGTTTACTGAAGAAAGATGTTCCCTTTTTCTGGGACGAAGACACTCAACGCTCTTTTGACACATTAAAACACGCCCTCATAACCGCACCTCTACTACGGCCACCTAATTATAACAAAGATTTATTATTATATCTAGTTGCCGAAGAGTCAACCATAGGCATGGTTTTAGTTCAGGAAGATGATTCTTTTTCAGAATACGTGATCAATTACCTAAGCCGAGGCCTCGTAGGACCGGAACTTAATTATTCCCATCTTGAAAAACTTGCGTTGGCAGCAGTTCATGCTATTCAACGGTTCCATCACTATGTTCTGTTTTGAAAGACCACCATCGCTGCTGTCATGAATCCATTCCAGTACATGTTGACACGACGAGTTATAGGCGGAAAAAACAGTATATGGATGGTCATCCTCCAAGAATTTGACTTAGACTTCGTTTCAGCAAAGTCCAAGAAGTCATTGGTCTTCACAAAACTTATTTCAGAGCTTCCGGTTGAGTCAGGTGACGTTGTGCCTGAGGAATCGCCTATCTGGGGGGATATGTTTTTGATTGAATCTTCAGACCCCTAGTACAGAGATATATTGATCTATCTCCAGGATTTGAAGTGCCCCACCTCTTCTTCTCATGACAAGCTTCGGCGGATACGCCATCAGGCTAATACTTATCTCATACTCGATGATACGTTGTATCGAAGAGGTGTAGACTACATCTTGCGTCGATGTCTCACTCATGAGGAGGCCGTCATAGTGCTCAACGATTGTCATACTAGAGCTTGTGGTGGTCATTTATCTGGGTTGGCAACAACCCAAAATATTTTATGAGCAGGTTACTTCTATCCCACACTTATCAAATATTGTATCGAGTCGGTCAAGAAGTGCCATCCGTGCCAAATCTTCTCTCGGAAGATGAGGGCACATCCAACTGCTATGTTTCCTATCATCACAGTTGGTCCCTTCACTAAGTGGGGGATTGATTACACTACATGCAACCCCCCGTCCACAAGGGGGCACCGCTATATCATCGTAGTTGTTGACTACTTCAATAAGTGGGTCGAAGCTATGCAAATGTTTAAATATGATGGAGAGATTGCGGCTCTCTTCTTATTCAACCAGATTATAGCACGGTTCGGTGTCCCAAGAGAGATTGTCACTGACCATGGCAATCACTTTCAGAACCAAATGATGTCTGAATTAACATCACAACTTGGGTTATGGCAGGAACATTCATCACCTTACTACCCCCAAGCCAATGAGCAGGTGGAAGATGTAAACAAAACTCTTAAGATGATTCTACAGCGAACTATCAACTCAGCCAAGTCAAATTGGCATTTGATGTTATACTCGACATTATGGGCTTACCGAACATCAGTTAAGACTGCAACCGGTTTCTCACCTTTCCAATTCGTTTACGGGCTGGAGGCAGTCTTTCCCATCGAATGTCAAATCCCATCTCTGAAATTGGCAATACAGTTATTGCCAGACACTTCTCCACTTGAAGAATGGTTAGTATACCTTGAGCAACTTGATGAGCAGCATCGCAATGCAGCCCTAGCCAATGAGGCTCATAAACATAAGGTCAAGTGTCAATATGATAGGTCTGTTCATCCTCGGGTTTTTTCTGAGCGAGACCTTGTATTGGTCTACGACAAAGATAAGGACCCCCTGGGGGCAGGAAAGTTTAAACCCATGTGGTTTGAACCCTTCATTGTCAAAGAGGTTTTAAAAAAGGGCGCTTATCGTTTGGTCGATTTTGAAGGGAATGCTTTGGTGGAGCCTAGAAATGGGCTCTACCTCAAGAAGTATTACTCATAGAAAGGTCACTGTGGGTAACTTTTTGTAACATATGTATAGTCTTTGTGCTATTACGTTTTTACATTTCTTTTAAAAAGTGTTATGGATGTGTCATTGATGCTATCTTTCATCAATATGGTAGATGTCAAGTGAGTCCAAGGTGTTCGTTGGGTATGCAGACAACACTAGTCGACACACACAGAGGCTTGCCTCCACGGCTTGGGTAATCTTTACACCATAGGGTCAGTTGTTATCTTCTAGAGGTATATGCTTAGGTGACACCACAAATAATGTTGTCGAGTATAGTGAAATTATTGAGTTGCTTCATGACGCTTTGTCATTGGGTATCTCTCATCTCCGGGTCTATCTAGATGCTCAACTGGTTGTGTCACAGCGAAACAGAATATACCGGGTTCATGATCCAACTTTACACCAACGATTCCTTAGGGTACGTCTCTTAGAACTCAACTTTGACTATATTATATATTTTCATGTTCCTAGGATATTAAACCAAATCACAAATACTCTAGCTAATCAAATTTTAGATTGGCATCTGGCCCACATATAAAATATCATGGACATAAACATGTAAATACATTTTTGCACACATAATCCATAAGACACAAAAAAGATAAAAACCATATATAAACATCATAAAATCCTCAGAGTACATATATGGATGCAAGTGCCTCAAAAATGAGAACAGTAACGAGTCACCAGGCTTATGCCCTCAAAAAATATATACAACAAGGTGCTCGTGGCACATAAAAAGTCTCAAGTCTGTTCAGGGCCTATGGGCCCTGTTATAATCATCTACTGCATGGGCTAAACGCCTAAACAAACGGATCCATGTCTGAGGTGACCCCACAACATGAGGCTATATGGATGTCGGCAGGTCCTCTATCTCTGCCATCGGGACTGTGCGAGTGAGCGCAGTAAAGTTCCGCTCAATTCGCCTAAGGACCCTCTCAGCCTCCCCTGTTGGGAGGTTCCCTGCTACTGTTTCTCCCCCAGCAGTGGCAGCTGCAGCTTCTGGCTATGGGCGACGCCTGTTCTGTGCATAGTCGGCCGGTCGCACGGGTCCCACATCTGCATGCAATCAACGTTCACCCATCAAATACTTTGGCATATAAACATGATATATATAAAAAAGACATAAAAATTACATATGCAAACAAAAAAAAATACAAAGGTGAAGACTTACCCATCTCCCCTCGCTCCTCACCAGGAGGCACGGGTATCTCTGGATCTCTAGAGAAGTCTATCCCCGCATATGGGTAGTCCTCGATAGCGGGGATCTATCATGACAGCCAAGCAAAAAAGTCATTGTCGAAGGCCTCAACGGTCCTTCCACCACCCTGTCGCGGCAGTAACACTACCCATCTATACACTGCGGGGAAAGAGGCCAAATGTCCTCATACTACAACCCGAGGACTGAAGCACAAAACTCTCTCGAAAAAGAACAAACACAAGATAGTCCTGAACCCGAAGTTCCTCTGTGTCTGTTGTCGACAATCTATCAATTGCCTCTTCATAAACTCCAGCAGTGTGGTACTCCAATAAAAAATGTGTGCATTCATGCACTGAATAGCACAGCTCATCTATGTGCGCGAAGCCTGATGCACGGCTGCTGAGCCGGTAATCCGCCCAATAAGCAACAAGATAGTCTGTAGTGCCAGGTTGGTAATCCTGCTAATCGACACCTGGGAACCTCTACGATCAATCCCAGCCTCACAGTACTTAGCTACCAACTCCGAGATCTTGCTCGGCCCCGCAGGAAAAGTCTAGAAATTGACTGGTTCCCCTCTCCTTGAGAGGCCAGTCAGAAAGTAAATGTCCTCGATGGTGGGCACCAAGGATTTCCCCTCTAGCATGAACGCCTATGCATCAGGGTGCCAGTAATCAATCAAGGCATTTAGTAGCCTTGGTTGCGCGCGCATAAAGGGACATAAAAAGAATTTTAGCAAACTGCACTGCATCAGCACGGCCACAACATTTGGATCTGCAGCAACTAACTCATTGGAGGCCTTGTGCTCCCTTTCCCTCCATTGGACATACATCCTGCCAACACAACAAGGTAAAGGAGGGTCAATACTTGTTTTCATTTACTTTTTCATCAATAGGGGGGGTACACATAGCCTGTAGAGGTGACAGTCGCGTGTACACGTGGGCTATCTCTGGACAGCCCGCGTGTACCTAGGGCCGACCTTTTTGAGGTCGACGCCCACCCAAAAAACAACTCAAATGAAGAAAAGGAAGTATTGAATAGCTAGATAAGGGAGTTTGTACTTATTGGGTCCAAGAAGAAGTCCGTTTCGTCCACTGCAGCTCCTGGAATCACGATCTTTGGCAAAGGGGGTCTTTTGGCTCCAGAGTCAATTTCCAAATCAGCAATGGTGATAATGAGCTGCCAGCTTATATTTATAGACTTTTTGGCCTCTTTTTGTCACTTTTTTGGCCCCCCTTATCAGTGTCTTTATACCAAAAACCATTTAGAGTGATCTAGGGGTTATATGGGAGGGATCTGATCAGGTATTGGAACATTTTTTTTTTTGAGTTTCGAAAAAATATTGACGGTCCATAAAAAAAATAAAAATAAAAATATATATATATATTATTTTTTCAAAAATCAACTTGAGCATATAGGGTAGGATATCACCCCACTTTTTCATCTCGTTGCCTTTTTATTATGCTATAGGATCAATCCCATCAGGCTGTGACACAGAACCATCATATCTGCTCTGGAAGTGTCACGGCTTGGTGGTAGAGCTTACCAAAACATGGATGCCCTAGGTAGGTCCTGGTTGCATTATGGTGTCCATGCCATTTCTCCAAAGACTATAGGCTCGGGAGTCTGCATAGTATTTCTTGAATATGAGTTTGAGCCTCATTTACATGAGTCTTTTTCACTCTTTGTCTTACCCTCCAGACTCCCAAAACATAACAGGTCTCCTTTTAAGCCCTTTTCAGACCCTCTAAAAATGAAAAGATTGTTGAGCGATCTTGTGGCCTTTCATGCTCGTTAAACTGAAATTTGAAGTCATGTCTGTCTGGCGGTAGTTTAACCCTTTTTCGGTCCGGATGGTCAACTATACGAACAAAGGTATACTCTATCGAATTTCCATTCTTTAGAAGAGTATTCTCAGGTATAATTTTATTCCTTTTTCGGGCCTGAGGGACTAAATTTATGAAAAAGAAACCCCCACAGAGTCCATAGTTAATCTCTTTTCAGACTCCCTAAAATTGAAAAGATCGTCGAGTGACCTTATTCTTTCACACTCGTTAAATTGGTCTAGAAGAATATTCCTGACGGAGTCCATAGTTAAGCTTTTTTCAGACTCCTTAAAAATGAAAAAATAGTCGAGTGATCTTGTCCTTGTCACACTCGTTAAAATGGTTTTGAATTGACGTCTAATCGGTGCTAGTTTATCCCTTTTTCGAACCGACTAGACTATTGTCGAAAAAGGTACCCCAACAGAGTCTCCTTTTATGCTTTTTTAGACTCTCTAAATATGAAAAACCACCGAGCTTACCTTCTCTGGGCTCGTTAAACTTACATCGAAGGACGTTACCATTGTGTGTTCTATCAACTACATTTGCATACCTTATCCACCAGCCTTGTGACAGTTTGCTTCTATGTCTTAACACCTTTGGCCGCCGGAGGATTTTTTCCGAGTATCATTTGACCAGAACATCAGTCTTGTCTTTATGCCTTGAACTTGTACGTTTGCAGTACTCGTTCCTCCTTTCTAACGTAATATTCCTTTATTCTTTTCACAAATTATCAAAAAGAACAAAAAAATCAAATACACCCCAAAATGAGGATGGGAAATGTATTTTCTTTATTGGCAGCATAATGAGTCGCCCTTGGATAAAGCACATCTGTCCGTTTGATCATCAGACTATGGGATGTAGTACAAACTTAGGAAGCTTTTCTTTCTATATAGAGTTGTGTCCACCGTTTGGTTACTCTTCCAAACATATGGAGAGTTTGCGTTGCCTCTTGCTTCGTAGACTTATGATTAACAGATATGTTGCCTGAGTCTTACCACTTGTTGTGCTATTATCCAAGGGAAGTTTGTCACTAAGCCTGATTCGGCCCCTCTGCAATATGTCTCTTGT
>ML788093.1:488679-523259 GCA_009831015.1 Picea engelmannii
GTACACTCATATTACACTCCTACCCAAGTTTTAGAAGATTTTGAAGTTGTTTCTTGAGCTCTGAAGTACAACCATCAGGCCGAATCATCTTCTGGAAGATGGGTACTCTATATGTATATCTTTCTGATTTCGAGATGTAGCTCTGCTGTGTATTATTCGCGGCTACTCTTTATAGTTATTTGACATGGATCTATAGTGTATTTGATTGGTAGCTGTGGTTCTATTTTACCCCAAGCATGGGTATGCCCGCCTCGGTGAGACATTTTTTATTTTGCAGATGACGCCTCCTGGTTCTTGATCCTTGGGCTCACTCGTTCAACACATCAGTACAGATTGGTAAAAGATTGGTAATGTATTTCGGCCATCAGATGCTCTTCTGACCTCACACATTAGGGGGCATCTGTTATAACCCTAAATTGCACGACACATGCTTACCTGGCATTAGGCCAACTCATATCCCTTCCTTGCCAAAACTATGCTGAACAAACTCTTGAAAGTCCTCTTGAGTCAAGGCCCATGCGCCCTAACCCATTACTGCACGCGTGTGCACGCTGGCAGGCTCACTACAACCCGCATGTACTTAAAAAAACACAAAAATAGGAAAGTTGCCGATCGGAAAAAAAGATATGGGTCAGTTAACTGAAACTCCCGGCCATGCATGGCCGAGAGTTCGTCCAAAAACCTAGCTCCTTCTAGCCTATAAAAGAAGGGGTAGGGGTACCTTTTGGAGAAGGAAAAAATATAGTGAAGAAACTCTGCCCATTTGTCGAATCCATTGTCCCAACCCTTTAGCCTTTCCTCAAGCCAAAAGAGAATTAACGCAAAGCAGTTGGAGGACAGAAGAGGAGGAGCCCAGGATCAGGATCAAGGAGCGGTGGCCGGTCTCGACTTTGATTGTAAGTTGATTCATTGTTCGAATAATAAAAGAATACTTTTCCTATCCCAATGCATGAGTTATCTATGATTTGTTTAATTTATGCTTAATTTCTAACCCTCAAGTAGAAAAGTAGCATGCATGCATAGTTGTTCGTTTTGATTGCAGGTTATCTTTGGAAGGAGCAGCGCAAGCAAGCAGTCGAAGCACAATAGAGGATCTACACCAAATATCAGTAACAAGGTTAGTAGTTCCTTTCCATGCATGTATCGTGAAAGAGGGGTTTAAGTTTTGGGTGGTAGGTTAAAAAGTAATTTCTTTACGGTCAAAATCTGCATGCAAGTCTAACCCTAGTTTTCTAGTCTGTAGGGTATTTTTCCCAACAAAAAAAGTCCTTCAAACTTGTTCCACCCAGTGGAATTCCTTACTTTCCGCCCTGGGAGAAGTCGACCCTGTCGATACCCGACTCATCACATTTGACCTCGACAGTGGAGAACCTTGCCTCCCCGCTCTTATTGCTTTTCAAATCCCTGTAAAAATTCAGAACATTACAGTTCACTGATGCATCATTAATGAAGGTGCATCCACCTGTATCATGTCCAAATCCATATGGCAGAAACTTGGTTCCCCCAAACTCATACCATCTGCCATTACCTTAAGAGCCTACGATGGAAGACCCTCATCCCCTAAAGGACTCTTCCAAAATGTCCCTGTCGATCTCAGGGGAAAAACCGTTCTAATTGACATTGAGGTTATCGATGCCTCGCTCGACTACAATATCTTGTTTGGTCGTAGCTACATGTATTCTATGAAGGTCGTCGCCTCTTATGTGTTTTGAACCATGATGTTTCCCCATAATGGAAATATCATTACCATCGATCAAGTATGACATTATGAGCCTAACCCTTCATCCAACATCGATAACATCCTCCCTTTTATCCACACTAATCCTAATGCCTATCCACTCATTGAGATGGGCCCCAGAATCTTTAAAGACCCATCCTTGTCAGGGACATACCATGGAGCACCACCACTCCTCCATCCCTCAGCACAAGTATGTGTCGTATCCTCCAACATAACAATAATTGAAACTAACCTCCCTCCCACCGAGGCCTCTTTCATGCATGATGTCCCACTAGTTGTAGAACTTATCCCTCAGGAATCCCCTGGAACTAATTCAGCTTGACCCGTTCCTAATCTTCCCCACAGCCAGATCCTGGTTTGGGAAACAGTCCCCCAATCCATTAGCCAAATCCCTTTCTTTTACCCCCCACCAGGTGTACAATATTTCCAAGTCGTTGCAACACTTACCCTTCCTAATATGGTGTTGGCAATCCTAGTTTGGTATTTACATCCACCTGAGATGGTTCCTCAAACATCCCTCCCTCCCCAAACAAAAGGAATCCTGATGCAGATTCCCATACTCACTCCCACCATACTCCCTACACCCCCACTCACTAACCCCCCTGCTACAGATGGGGGCAAGTGAAAGAAGAAGGATCCCACAGCTCCACTTCCCCCATGCGTCCAACCTCCTTGCACACTATGTGAGAAAGACGTCCACCACACCAACAAATTCCCATCTCTTCCCCAGTTACGTAATCTCATCCAACTCACTCGAGCACCACCACCGCTCGTTGCTTCCTCCAATATTGTCTCTATCTCACAGAACACAAGTAACAAAGGACTGCAAACCAAATTCACATGCGCCATCTATTCAGAATATGGCCATTACACACACCACTGTCCAGCGTTACCTCAATTCCGACAGACACTAATAGCTGTATGCCAGATCTTTTAGCAAACACCCACCCCAACTCCTGTCACCGACATCCATTATGTCACAACCTCAGTCAATGAATGCATGAGATGTCCTTTCTCTCTATGCGAATCACTTGATCATTTCACATATCAATGTCCTATGATCTGAATACAGGAATCGTCAACTGGCCCCGATTCAAAATCATACCCCCCTGACAGACCCGATAAATATACTTACCCCGGCAATTGATATGGTTCATATCTTCCCACCAGAACTTGAGGAACTCCCTCCTCCCCCATGGTTCCTACATGATTTATATGAGGAGTTACCCCCAAATCCCCCCAATTCTCTAATTCATTTCCCCACGAGCATTCTACACTTGACTACCATTTTTAACCCACAATATCTGGATATTTGGTTTATGTCGAGCGAACCATCACAATCCCCCTCAATCAATCCCCCTACGTCTTTATCAGAAGGAGACAATGCCACAATGATAGTAACTGAGGTCACTCCTCTTGATCCCCTATATTCATGCCAATTTCATTGTGATGAAGATATCCTCGAGGAGTTAACTACCCTCGATTTCCCATGGGATGCTCTCCATCACAAAGCACTCTTTCTTTCATAGGAAGCTTTCATGCCTCTTAACCAACACCCCATATATGCAGTCGAAACCAAATATTTCCTCCCATCAGGGCATATAGATTGGTTCAATAACCCTATCCCTACCCCTGACGCTTTAGAGGAAGGCAATATGGCCAATATATCCCCAACCATCAAAATAGATATTTCCATCAAATCTGGAATTATCGAGGAAATCACCATTGGCACTGCATGTTCTCCAGAAGAAATCACCGCCTACAAAGCCCTCTTCTAGGAATATGGTTCATTTTCACCTGGTCATACACAGAGATTCCTAGCCTTGATCCCTCTATTCTCGAACATCACATAGACACCTGGCCTGATATCACACTCGTCTGCCAAAAAAAATGACTGCTACACCCATCCAAAGCAGCGGCCATCAAAGCCAAGATTGACAAACTACGCGCTACAGGGTTCATTTACCCCATAGCCTATACTTCATGGGTCTCCAACCCTGTCCCTGTTAACAAAAATAGGGCACTATCCATGTATGTATGGACTTCCATGACCTCAATCATGCCTGTCCCAAAGACAACTTTCCAACACCCTTCATCGACCAAATAATCGATGATTATGCAGGTCACGAGGCTTTGTCCTTCATGGATGGTTTCTCTAGTTACAACCAAATCCAAATTCACCTTTCCGATCAGTACAAAACTGCATTCATGACCCCTTGGGGTACCTTTGCATATCATGTCATTCCATTCAGCCTCAAAAATTCTAGTGCCACTTTCCAACGAGCTATGACATATGTTTTTCATGATTTGGCTCATATCATCCTTGCATACTTAGATGACCTCACCGCTCGATCTAAGAAATGCACTCAACATCTCGATGATCTATGAATCAACTTCCACAGGTGTCATCAGTACAATATCCGTTTAAACCCCCTCAAGTGCGTATTCTACGTCACTGCTGGGCACCTTCTTGGGTTCATAGTTTCCCAATGTGGCATTACTGTGGACCCCCTCAAAGTCCAAGCCATCACAGAAATTCCACCCCCATGGAATTTATGCCAACTACAGAGCCTTTAAGGCAAAGCCAACTTTTTACGATGCTTTCTCCCAGATTACGCTACCCGCGCACATGGATTCCTTCGCTTACTTCGTCACAACATCCCATTTCAATGGGATAAACATGCCCAAACTGATTTTGACGATCTCAAAGAAGCTCTCTCCAACGCCCCATTGATTAGTCCACCTGACTATAACCACGATTATCTCCTCTACATATTAGCCTCAACCATTTCAATAGCAGGAGTGCTCGTCCAAATAGGGGATGATGCCCGTGAGCATGTGATTTACTACATTAGTAAAAACCTTTCAGAAACATCCTTGAAGTACAATCACGAAGAAAATCTAGCCCTTGCAGTTGTCCTCACAGTCCATAAATTGCGCCATTACATTCTGCTTCGAACTAACAAAGTCATCGTAGATTCCAACCCCATGCAATACTTTCTTAGTCGTTGACAAATTAACGATAAATTCGCTTGATGGATTGTCATCCTTCAGGAATACGATCTCGAATTTTCAACACCCAAGAGCAAGAAAGCTCTCATCCTCGCCGAACTTATCACGAATTTTCCCTCTGACACTACTAATCCACTGATCAATACCAACCTCCCTAATGAACATATTTTTTTTATCCCCTCAGATGAACCTTGGTATGGCGATCTTCTTGTCTATCTCCGAACACAAAAATTCGGAAACCACCTCTCCAAAGATGATCGTCATCATATTCGACACCAGGCACCTTGCTATCTCCTCATCGGGGACATCTTATATCGACGAGGAGTCGACACCATACTCCGTTGATTCTTAACCATTGATGAGGCCGACAAATTCTTGAACGACTGCCACAATGACGCTTGTGGAGGCCATCTCTCAGGACTTTCCACTACTCAAAAAATCATTCGCGCAGGTTACTTTTGGCCTACATTATTTCACGACTGCATCCATGCCGTGAAACAATGTGATAAATCCCATCTTTATGCCAACAAAGAATGCACACCACTTGCTCTTCTACACCTAGTCATCACCACTGGTCCCTTTTGTAAATGGGGCATCAAATTCATGACTTGCAACCCTACATCCAGCAACGAACACAAATACATAGTCATTGCATTTGATTACTTCACCAAGTGGGCTGAAGCCATGCCTACCTTCAACAACACCTCTGACACAACAATGCATTTTTTCTTTAACCACGTCATATCCCGCTTTGGAGTACCACTCCAACTAGTCTCTGATCATGGGAAACATTTCGAGAATGAGATTTTCATGGAACTCTCATCCCGGTTAGGCTTCTCCCATGAGTTTTCCTCACCATACTACCCTCAGTCCAATAGATAGGTAGAAGCAGTTAACAAGGTCTTAAAAACCATGTTACAACGCATGGTTAACAAACATAAAACCAGTTGGCATCATATGTTATTTTCCGCGCTTTGGGCTTATCACACAGCAGTCAAAATTTCCACTGGTTTCACACCTTTTCATCTAGTCCATGGGGTTGAGGCCACTCTTCCCATCGAATGCGAAATTCCAACCTTATGCACCACTATTGAGCTATTACCCAACACTTCCCCAATAGAGCAACATTTGTTGAACTTAGAATCCCTGGATGAAGATCGTCGATCTTCATTACAGAACAATGAAGCAGCCAAAAAACAATCAAAGGCCACCTTTGATGGCCATGTCAACCTTCACTCATTTAATGAAGGAGACCTCATCCTTGCTTATGATATTGCTCACGATACCCTTGGCCATGGAAAATTCAATTCCCGGTGGCATGGACCGTACATCATCCAACATTGCCTCACTAAAGGCGCATACATCCTAGCCTCCCCTGATGGCCATCCTCTCAAGGAACCCATCAATGGGTTGTACTTAAAGAGATTTTACGCTCGAGCATAGCTATACTACACTAGGCTTTTTATTTTTTGTACGTCTTTTGTAGAGTTTTTAGTTTTCTTTTATCCATACCTCTCGTCTAATCTATCACTCATGTTATTGACAGATGCCACCTCCATTAGCCTACCACATCGGTTATGCCGACAGAGCTAGCCGTTGGACACATAATCTCACTTCGGCTGCTTGGGCCCTCTATTCGCCTTCGCATGACCTGCTCCACACCAGCAACATATGTTTAGGCTTAGCCACCAACAATCAAGCAGAGTACACCGTCGTCATTGGTCTCCTCGTTGAGGCCAATCATCGCTATATTCGTCACCTTAGTGTCTTATTAGATTCCCAACTTGTCGTCCTCCAGCTCAAAAATGTATACTGTGTCCGTGATCCTTGCCTCTTTCACAAATACCTGCAGGTTAGACTTTTATCTTGACATTTTGATTCCATTACATTTACACATATCTCAAGACAATTCAATCAAATAGCATATACCATGGCTAACATTATACGAGATTGGCATATATCACATCAAGACATTTTCACATACACATAAACCATCAGAAGTCTGTCACAACATATAGATTAGACATCATCCACTACATCAAAAACATCATCAACAACAAACACATCACACATGTACACAAATATCCACAAATATATATTGGTCCACATGTCATAAAGTGTTTACAAAAATAGTACATCGCCCGTAGGTAGGTGAATCACCTCATCCCTACCAATACACAACTGGATGTCACAACTATACAAAATGCACTCACCAACCTATATCAGATACACAACTACATATCTAGCATCCCTCAGGGTGCCTCTAGTGCTCTAGCACCAGGTCCTCCCTCTGGCGGAGGTACCCCACTAGCTCTAGGTCCCTCAGGTCCTGGAGGCAACCATCCAGTCATCACAACTCTAGCTACAACTACTCTGCAGATCAAGGTCCGCGACTCTGTTGACAGCCCAATACACTACTTCTGGAGCCGCACCCACATCCTCCCAGACAGTCTCTGTGGAATCGCCTCTAGTCGGTGGTGGAAATCATCAAACTCTACCCCTGCCTTGGTCGGAGGAGAATGTGACGAACCTGCCCTGGGGTGATCATAACGATGTCTCTGAGCCACTCTATCATCATCACCGGGCCTCACCCCAACATCCTTTCGATGTTGCCTCTCCCCTGCTCGCAACTCTCCCTGCGGTGGTCTCACAGGCCCCTAGTGGGTTGGCACTCTGATCAGCTCGACCTCTCATCCATGTGGTCCCACATCTACACAAAAAAACACATGATAGCATCAACATCCATACAAATAAAAACCATATGCTATACTATCTAAAAAGACAAATCAACAAAACCAGCAACCAACACATCATACCTCAACAATCGAATACCTCTCCCAGAGGTAATATCATCTCAGGGTCATCACGTAAATCTATCCCACTGCATGGAAACTTAAATATGATCTGTGGCATCTGATGCCACACCTGTGCAACCTCGATCATGAAGTAGTGGCCACCCTCCCCACCCCCATGAAGAACCAAAATTGTCGACCACTGCCACAGTCGCGACTCTCGCTCTCTCGGTGGGTCTAACAAAACTCTCAGGCACAAAATCAACACCCTCTCTAAAAACCAAGCCACTAGGATAGATCCAAATGAAAAATCCCCTGATTCGACTGCTTGACACCTGGTGAGTTTTCCCACCATCTTGGCGTGCAGCATCAAGCCCCAGGGGAAATGCTCACCCCCTAGTGCCTACTGCATGATCCTCAGCTGGCCACCATTGATACGCTGAGTCGCAAGTGACCCATACACTCTCACAAACATCGTTTCCATGCAATGATGTACCAAGGCATCCATTGCCACAATCCTCACCACTGACCTAGACATAAAATCCTCTCCCAAACAATATGTCCAGGAAAGGGTAGCCAACTACCCCTCTCCAACTACCACCGGCTCGGTCGGCAGCAGTGTTCCCTGAAAAGGGAGCCCAGTCAAGAAATAGACATCTTCCTCAGCAGAGAATTCTAAGTGATCCCCACACATAATAAAACATTTCAACTTTGAATTGCACATTGAGATCAGGAATTGCAGCAGATACTCCTGTGCCCTCAACAATGGGCACTAAAAAAAATTCAACAGCGCACAGGTCGCCAAAGCACCATGAACTGTCGACTCCTCATCCCTCACGACCTCCCTCAGTCAGGCCCATTCCCTCTCTCTCCAATGGATTGACATCATCCCAAATTATCACCTGCATCCACATATACAGTACTCGATCAACCATCACAAAAACACCAAAATATCCAAAAAAAAAAAAGGGAGATAAGTTTTCTCACCCTCAGCTTTGCCTCAAAGGTGCGGTTGTTTTCCCGAAAGGCGCACACCCATGTGCACCTATTTACCCCATAGGAATGCATGTATGCATGCTTGCTAATCCCACAGGCATGCATTTGGTGCTCGCATGTTCAATACATAGTTGTGCACTCATGCGCAACTGTTAGCAACACAGCCACGCACATATGCGTGACTGTGTTTTAGACAGGCATGCACCCCATGCGTGCCTATTTTCCCAAATAGCATGCCCCCTGTGTGGTTGTGCCCATTATTGTTGAGCATTAGTGTGCGGGTCGCCATCGATTGCTCGTGCACTTGGGGGGCCACAACCATAAAAATCCACCGTACGGCCATTCGTACGGTCCTACCCAAAAATTGACACCTAACTACTGTACAGGAGGATGAGACCACTAACCTAACTCTCACACCTCCTGGATCAACTTCCTCGCACTCCTGGAATCTCTAAATCTGCTCTACAATCTCCTCTCTAACCACTATAGCAGCAAGTACAAATGAGGTGGCAATGTGGGCCCCATTGCTATATATAGACCCTTTTTGCCAAACTTCCAGACTCAATTCTGGGAGCTCCGAGGTTCCATTTTTCGATCTGTCTTTATTCATGGGATTACAACCCCGTCATCTACATCAATATAGTCCCCGGGCCATTTTTCATCCTTAGCCCCCGGGGAGCCATTTTTCCGTACCCCGTTCAGGTACGCATGCTCATGTTCAAAATTATCAAATAAACGGTTATATGTTTGATTATCTTTAGATTTTGTTCACGTCGGGCATTTGGTTGTCATGTGTGCAGGTACTTGGTCATCACACACTAGCGCGACCCCTTCAAGTATATAATCGACACTGGCATGTAATCATTCCCTCTGAATCTCAATCGCACCTCCAATCACACCCTCTGAAATTTGCCTTTAGGGTCCCTATATCCATCTGTACAGTACTGTCAATACTTTCACCCGATAGCACTCTCCCCCACATGAGTTGTCCCATTCATAGCCCCCCTTGGCACTGTGACACTCATATTGTTTCAACCTTTAGGGATGGGAGTCCCGATAGTCTTACATCATGTCGCAAATTAGACACATACTCCTTCTCCTCATTTTGCTAGCCTACCCAACGAACTCCTAGGGCACTTCCTCATGGTTTTATTTTGATTGCACTCCTGCAACATCATTTTCCATCCATTTCATCCATCGTTGGTTTGCCCATATTCAGATTTCCCTCCATACATTTCCCTACTACAGAAACCCACCTATGGGGCCCCAACCCCCCACTTGTTTTTTAACCAACTTGCTCCATCCTTAGGCCAAGCCATCTTACACTGGGGCACCCATTTCTATATCTGCATTATTATCCCCACTGATTTTTTTAATTCTTTTTGTAATTAAGCCTTTGTTACCAACATTTTACATAGCTTTTTGTCATCACCTTTGGCGACCTTCTTCCTTTTTGGAAAACACAACCCATGTTGTCCTTTGTTGGGGCATTCCTTATCACCTACTCTTGTTGACATCGTCCATAAAATCTGAGTATCCCACAGGCCACCTACCTCTTCTTTTTGAGTTTGTTCACTTTGTCCCACCTCTTGCACAACTTATCCCACGTCTTGTTGTCCCATTGACACTCGACCTAGTTGAACGATTACGACCACTTATACTTCACATATATTCCCAACCAAGGGCAGTCTTGAGTCTCCATGCATATTGACTTCATTCATGTACCTCCTCAGTTCCTGACCTCACCTGGTGGATTTCACAAAGCCCTTTTCTTCTTGGAGTTGCGTCTCCCCTTTTGTCGACATCAACACAGTTTCCAGAAGGGAAACAATATCTTGACTCTCATTACCTTTACAATGAGGAGTCTCGGACAACATAGGGAGAACCATCATTTCTCTCTGCTATCATTGACCCCCATAACATTCGACTTCAACACTTTCTCATGTTATGGTGGGTTTTACTTTTTGACTATTGCAGTTGTTTTTTATATTTGTTGAAGACCTATGAACTTTGTTGGGCTATCAATGCCCACAGAATCCATGAGACTTCCTACATGTTTCATTGCCTACTGTTCAGAGTATTGTTCCTCATCATAATTGTCCTCTGCCTTTATCAAAACCGCCCCTGAGGGCGTTGCAGTTGTCTACATCAACACATAGTTTCAGTTACTATACAACACCCTTTTTTTTTGAGTTACATGACACGAGCATGGGGCATGCCCGCCTCGTTTATACACAATTTATTTTCCACATCTTGTGAAAGGTTGGGTCCTATAGGTTCCCTTCTCTCTCCAACGGGTCACTCTTGATACTCTCACTATTACTATTTCTTACAACGGTACTCTCAGTAGAAGAAACATTGATGAATTTCGGCTATCCATATGCTCCTAACCTCATCCATCAGGGGGCATCTGGTATCACTGAAATTTCATCTGCAAATGGTTACAGGAATCCAGCATCTTCAAACAACTATTAGTTCATCCATGGACCAAAATTACCTAAAAGAATTTCCAAAAGGTCCAAAACTATACAACCAGTTATAAAATCAAGATGTGCTATGACTATATAGGGCGCACACGCACATGCGCCATCAATAAACGCAGGAAAAGTGCACATGTGCACGATGTGTGACTATGGACGCTAAAAGCCATGTACACCTGAGAATGACACATTTATGATGTTGGTCGGCCTCCCACCCACTTCTGGTTCAGCTTCCAAGTCGATTTGACATCCAAATCTCGGTTGGATCCAGATGGGTGGCTGGTCAAAGACCTAAAGGTTCCCTAAACAACCCCTTTTCACACTAAAATTTGGTTGCACAATACCTCAAAGTGGTGCTATAAAACAAGGCCATGGGTGCACTACATCTTCAAGGAATTCATTTGCAAGGTTATGCTGCTGCTATTCTCTTGGGGAAACCTCTTTTCTCATCAAGAGAATACTAGCACCATTCTATTTGGGAAATCCACATCACCTTTTGAGTGGGTTAGCTTGGGATTCTTTCACCTTTTCTTTCAAGTTTTCAAGTTGTAAGAAGAGCTCAATCTTGGGGGTCCAAGGGCCCTCCCTTGGAGGAAGAAGGGACCCAAAGTCCCCTTTCTCTTTGGTGTTTTCTTTTCACTAATACAATCCTTTCCATTGGTGACATGAGTCTTGTTTGTTTCTTGTTCTTATGTCCGTATGCACAATAGTTTAATGGTTTTTTCCTTTCCTAGTTTAATTCTTAGCTTAGTCTTTTATGTTTATTCTTCTAACCCTTTCCTTTACTACTGTCTTGCTTAGCTAACCCAACTAAGATTGTAAGCACCTCTATTTTGCTCATTTAGGTGAAAAATGAGGTGCAACAACCATAATACCCTGTCCAACATCGATCATATTGTCCTTCTTTGACATCAATGCCAACACCATAACACCATGTCCAACATTCTCCCCCTTTGTCATTGATGGAAACAAAGTAAACCCCCCTTTTTTTTCAATCTTAACTTAATTTTACTGATCATTCTCCCCCTTTGACAACAATGTCAAAAAGGGATGTTTCCTTGCTCCCTTTAGGGTGACACTCCCCCTATCTATGAATCTATCCCCCTTTTGGACAAGAGATATTACTCTAAGGCAATGATGGTGGCATGGTTTCCAATCATCTCTTCGCCTGGAATCACGTTGTTGCAACCAATCATGGGAATAAGAATAACTCCCTCTATCTTCTCTACAAGATGAACAATATGCTATCACTACAATCTGCTTCCACTTCAAATACTACTGCTCAACTGGAACATAGATCAACTGCTCAAGAATAGTATGTTCTTCCTATAACAATCCTTGGACCTGTCCATGCATCAACCATATAAACACATGCCACACCATACATCAAGTGTATGTCAATCATACATCCTATCTCATGCATCAACAATGAAGAAAAATATATGTAAAGAATATGTGTCAAAGTGAACTAAACATATATCAGGATCATCAACAAGTGCCTCTATCAATGTACCAACAATGTACCTTAAAAAAATGTCATATCACACATGATATGCCTCTATAATAAGATATATCAATGGATCTCACATATGTACCAACCATGTCCCATGATAGATATGCCTAAGAAACCATTCACATAACTTCGCTGAGAGAATAGATAACCAATATTGTTCCTGGGAAGATGAAGACCTGCAAAAAACCATGTTAGATCCTGCACAGAGTTATACCATCAAACCATGTTTCTTTCAATGATGTTAGTTATCTATTCATTCATTTGTAATCCAAGAGCCTCTTCATTCTTCTATGCTTCAATACTCATAGGGGTATCAACAAGAACAATCTTAAGTCTTCCCTAATTCCTCCTTCCTTTCTTTTGTTTATATTTTTGTTGAGGAGGAATTTTAGTAGATCATCAAAATAGTGTTTGAAAATTTCCAAGATCATCATCACTTAATTCTTCTTGTTGATCTCCTATTGAAAGTTCATCATCCTTGTCATTGTTTTGTGAAACAAAATCTTCTTTATCCTTTTCTTGAGAATTTTCTTTTTGCATTTTCTATTTGTTGAGTAATGGATCATTTATTTGCATGCCATTATCAAGTTCTGCAATTGTGTCATATTTTTCTTTAGGAGTTTTCTTTTCTTGAGCTTGATCCACTTTATATGCATAGCTCTGATTTTCATATACCTTATTAGATACCTCACCCATCATTCTCTTATTATCAATTTTATCAATTTCAGGTGCAATATCTTCATCATTTTTCTTCCTTTGTACTTTATCTTTTCTTCTCCATATCTTCTTATAATTTTCCTTAATGTTGGAGACACATGCCTTCATGGAATACTTTGGAAATCTACATTCACTAGCCTTATGACCATAATTGTTGCATTTTTGGCATTCAATATTGAAGTCATGTAAGGGAGAGATTGTGTTATGATTTCTTCTTTCTACATTATTCTTATTGTTTTCATATCTTTGAACATTTGTTGGATTGTACTTTCTATAAGATTTACAATGTATTGCTTTATGTCCAAAATTATTGTAGGAATATCAATATCCAAGGAAAATATATTGATTTCTGTTAGAGGGATTCCTTCTGATGATTCTATTCTTTTTGTCATATTTTTCTTTAGTAGTGAGTGCAAATTTCTGTTTATTTGGGACGGTCTTCAATGGTATTGTCCTTGCCTTATTTTATTCTCTTCTTATGGAGTTCTTAAGAGAATTTGCATAGTTGATTGGTTGTTTGTCATTATTCTATTCTATAGAGGGATCATATCCAAGTCCTGTCTTATCATTTGATGATCTCTGACTACTAAGAATGTTGTTCAGGATTTTTGAGTTGTTTTCAAACTTAGACTGGATGTCTTCTTTTTCTAGTTTCCCTTTTAGTTGAATTATTTCATCTTCCAATATATTACATGTTTGTTGTTTTTTATTGAGTTCCTTCTTCAATATTTCTTCTTTTCTTTTGGTTTCTTGGAGTTTGGTTTTTAACTCAATAATCGATTGTTTTGAATCACTAATGGTTTTGGAAACCTCCTTTTCTCTTGATTTTATAACTTCTTCAAACTTTAGAAGTTGTTCCCTTAGTAACTTGTTTTGATTTTTAGATTTTCTTAGTTCTTCAATTGAATAGATAAATTCTTCCTCAAGGTTCACTTGTTCTTCATATTCCGAATGATTATCATCTTGAGTTTTCATTCCCATAAATAGAATTTATGGCACCTCTTCTTCACGTTCTTTAGATGGGCTACTGTCTTCTTGGATAAAGAAAGTTTTCTTCTTGTTGTAGAAATTCCTTTTATCTTTGTTTTTTCTCTTCTTTTGATCTTTGAAAGTTCTTTCATCATCACTTTCCTCTTGATTAGGATAGGGACATTTGTTAGTAAAGTGTATGATTCTGCCATAGTTAAAACATTTGAAGGGTAACTTTCCTTTATATTTTCCAGATCCTTTATGGAGTTTCCTTATAAAGTTGGCCTCTTCTACATCTTATATGTCTGATTGATCTTCATTATACATATGTTCCTGATTCTTATTTCCTTTAGAAGCCTTAAAGGTTGTTTCTCCTTTTGATGGTTTTTCCCATCTTGTCCTCATCTCATATGTTGTAAGAATTCCATGGAGCTCATCTACTGTGAGTTTGTCAAGGTCTGGTTTGTCTTCAATTGTAGAAATCTTAGCATCATACCTACAAGGTAATGATATTACGATATTTTGTACAATGGATTTGTCTTTAATTTCTTCTCCAACCACTCTGATTGAGTTAACTACCTCATCTACTCTATGAAGATATTCAACAATGTTCTCTTCTTCTTTAATCTTCAAATTTTTAAACTGAGCTCTGTAGGTTTGTAGTTTGGCTTCCTTGACTTTGTTGTCTCCTTCATATATAACCTCTAGTTTGTCCCAGATCTCCTTAGATGAATTACAATGCATTACCTTCACAAATATAGGATTTGTTAACCTTCCTAGAATGAAATTGATTTCTCTTGAGCTGTCATTGAAAATCTTATTTCCTGTAGTATCTATGGGTGGAGTAGCTGGTGCAGTGTACCCATTTTCTACAGAGTGCCAAACATCAAAACCAAGAACCATAAGGTATCTTTTCATTCTTATTTTCCAGAGAGAATAATCATCTCCTTTAAACAATGGTGCTTTTTTGGAAGACATTCCCTCTTCCTGATCCATTACTTTTAGGATCTACCTTCCAGTTATTAGATTGTGTTGAAGGCACTTGGATCTGATACCAATTATTGGAAATACTGAGAGGGGGGGTGAATCAGTATTACCTTTTTAAACAATTAGTTATTACTTTGTTATTTTATTTATCATCACAGTAGATCAACAATGGACTTGTATTTAAGAATCAATTATATAAGTATACTTAACAAGAATTACAAATTTTATAAAGAATAATCTTTGATTGTGAAGGACACCAATCCTCTTTAGAGCACCAACTCTTGGAGACACAAATTCCCTTCTTAAAGGACCCAACTCTAGGAAGCACTAACTCGCTTGTTTTTAGGGCACCAACCCTAGGAAGCACTGACTCCCTTGTTTTATTGCACTAACCCTAGGAAGCACCAACTCCCTTGTTTTAGGGAACCAAACCTAGAAATCACCAACTCCCTTATTTTCACACTTTACTTAGAAAAGAATATGAATTCTTCCTTGATCCTCCCTTCCACCCTCACCGCATAAGTATCTTCAGTTTTCCTTCTTGGACCCTGCTTCTACTTTTGATATTTTGATCTAGACTACATAGACACCTTTCTTTCACCATACCTTTATGTTTATATAGTAGTCCAAAAGGTATGAGATTGAACCATTGTGTTTTTTAATAATGAACCATTGCACCCTTTCATTTATTAACAACTATGTTATTTTAATAACAAATTTCTTCTTTTACTATTATCCTTTAAATTTATTGGGTGAACTTGGTTCTTCTTTCAATCTCTTTTTAATTAAGAATCATATTCTTAATTGACACTGGTTTCCAGGGTAACCCACGATTATGGAATCTTATAATTTGACCCATTGCACATCAAATCCATAATGAGGTGTCCAAGGACCTCTTCAGTGCATTCAAGCTTAACTTTGTCCTTGATACATAGATCTAATAGCCTAAATGGGTGTAATAGTGCTCAAGCACCAAATCTAAAGGCGTTAAACCTTTTCTCCTCTGCATGCGGCCGGTGGCTAGATCCATGTGCTTATCCCTATATGTGATTTAATATGGATCATTGATTTCCAGATTCAAATTCTATAGATAGGAGATTCCTTCAATCCACTTCCCTTTATGACCACGGGCTCAAAACCATGAGCTTATCTATTTCACACGTTGTTCTATTAGCGCTTTTCTCCTTTTTCCCTTATTCTTCTTCATGGAACTGTATTCAAATGTCTGAGGGGTTATTTACTTCTAGGCCCTTTAGCTTCTTTACCTTATCACATGACCAATGTTGGAACCCGGTTCTCTGGTACTTTGGCATTTGGGATTTCCGTCCTTTGTAGTCTTCCAACTCTCCTGGAGTAAATTTCGTCGAAGTGCGTATACTCTATTCACTAGTAGATTGGATGGTTGATATTTAATCTTCCATTGAATGGAATATCCTGGCTTATCCAAAGGCTTCAACAAAATTGAAGATCACGACATAATCAGTAGTTGAGATATACAATCCACACTCTTTCAACATAGTGGATCTTTAAAACTTGGCCATTGTGTGCTTGGTTTAGATGTTTTCCACGTAGCTAAACTATCCAATGGTCCATATCAAAAGCACGCTGCCTCCACCAAGTTAATATTTATGCACGTTACTTTGTGCTTTTGGATCTCGACTATGGATATTCATCCTTGATGAACAGTCAGATCTTATTTCGGGGCTTTGACACTATGAGACTTTAGGATATTTCCACTCTTAGGTTTGTTCAATTCCCCCCAGAGTTTTACCGACCGAATAAGTCATAGAATGTCGGTGAACACTTGTTGTCAGTTAACACTTTATGCTTACTCTATTCTTACACTATGCTTGATAAATGGTTGAGAATGCTCCCGAAGTAGATCAACAACTAGCGTTACTTCATTATTCACACTTAGTCTATCTTTCCACTGTACTCGATAGAACGGTCAAGAAATATTCCAGAGGATCTTAGATCAACAACCAAACATTAACTTGCGATTTCAACCTTCAACTCTTCAGGTATTTTTGCTAGTAGGAAAGATGAACATCCCCGAAGGCTATAATCTTGGAGTGATGTGGCATTCTAATGTCACCAATGATGATGTGGACCCGTAGTGTGTGTGCCACATGTCACCTTGATTTGTGACTTTCACAGACCTCATGTTCCATATGATTTTTGACACTTGTCACCACCTGATTGGGCCACATGTCATTGCTAACATGATCTTGATGACGTGGACCTAGTGTTGTATCACATGTCTTATTTTTATCTTCCTATTAGATCAGATGGCTGGTGGGATTTCATGATTATGGATTTTCACTTCATGGCTTTAGGGCTTCAGCCTTTGGGTATTCTTACATGATTCAGACTTCTTTTCTCCAAATTGGTCAGCACCAGAGTTGACCACCTTATTTCCTTTAGTGTGATATGATGGTTACAAATTTTCATTCCAGATCGATGGTTAGCACTTAATTCTAGATAAAATCTTGATCTAATGGTTGAGAAATCATCCAAAGCTCCTTCCTGATCGACGGTTGGTGTTATTTCGTGACTTCGAGATTTCATGGATTCTTCCTTGTCTCCAGTAATCGTCGAAGTGGCAAAGTTATTTATCTGTTACTTGATCCAACGATCCATAATGCTACTACTCCAGATCTGACGGTTGAGATTTAATCCTTCCCAACCTATTAATTCACCTCGATCTAACGATACTGGATTGTCCCAAACTAAGAATGAACGACTCCTATAACTTGATCCTTTACAAAAGGACTTCTTTACTTGTAGAACTCTGTCTTATGTGTTACTTCAAATGCTCCTTCTCTTATGAGCTTGGATTAACGTTCTTCCTTCTGATATATTTGTTAGTACGCTCCTTTATACACCGTGTTTATCCAATCAAAAGGTTATCTCTTCCAAACTTTAGGTTTATACAAGATTCCTCTACACCTCACGCTATGTCTTTTGTGCAACCTACTATGTTATCTCTCCTGAGCTTTAGGATCTCAAAGACATATAATGGCAATACCATGTTGATCTTCTTTACATCAATGCCAACACCATAATACCATGTCCAACATTGATCATATTGGCCTTCTTTGACATCAATGCCAACACCATAACACCATGTCCAACATACATGAAACCCATCTGCATAATAATGAATACTTTGCAAAAACCTTTCAATGACAAGCCATTGATCTACTACAAAGGGATTACTAGCCTATCAAAACCTCTCCACTCTTGTTTTTCCAAAATTGGCTTACAAAAACCCACTTTTCTATGGTTTATGCAGGAATGTACTTCTACATATAAAGAATTACAACAATTATTTATAAAAATGGACCATATCATGCAATGATAAAATTCCTTTGTTTAAATAACAAAGGTTCGATGGTGCAATTCCATATCCGATCCAATTTTAATGGAGGATGGAATATATGGTTATAACCAAATGAAACCATATATACATGGTCTAACAAATCGAAATATTTAAATAACTAAAATAAAATATTTGAATAACCATATTTAATATATATATATATATATATATATATATATATATATATATATATATATATATATATATATATATATGGTATATTATATGTGATTCAATCTGTTTCTATACCGCAATTATACCATAGTTGCTCGACCCAAATCCCAACCACCATATAGATTAACATATGGTTATATTATATGGGATATGGGTGGAGGTCATGGGGTCAACACCATGGACCTCCCCCTTAGTTATCGTTATAACAAAATTTAAATAAAAACTCATTTGTAACAATAACAAATCTGACTGATAGCCTGGTTGGTTAGTCCATTGATTTGTTACCACAATGGTTGGAGGTTCAATTCTCTTTAGTGACGGTTTCCGAAGGATACAACCTTTTTATCCCGATTATGGGTGCCACATGGCATACTTTGTTTGGGTCATGTGTCACCTTAGGATTCAACCACTTGGAAGCATAGTCATCATACAATCACCTTCCTAGTCATTGAACACGTCAACACACAGTCACCTGTCATATCATCCTGCCATACTGCCACCTGTCATGCCACATTATCCTATCGTACTGCCACATTAGCTTCCATACAACCTAGTCAACATCTGTACATGCCAAGTGTCAACTCTGCCAGTCATTTTTCTTGCTTTTCCAAAACTACAGAATGCCATAACTTTCTCATACGACGTCCATTTGAGACTGTTCAAGTTGCATTGGAAAGTTCTCATGGATCTCTTCATGATGGAGACCTTTTCATAAGAATTTAAGAAGATCAATTTTTCGGTCACAAAATCCACCTGGATCAAAGTGTAAGGAACATACCTATGCTCAATACAAGGAAACACGTGAAGGATATGAACACTCGGGGGAATGTTTCCTGCTAGGATAAATGTTTCAAATTGCAAAGGAAAGGATTGCAAGGCTAGAAAGTAATGATAATGAATAAGAAAATTAGTAAGCAAGAATAAGCTAAAGCCAACATTAGGCTCAAAATCATGAGCGGTAAATATACAATGCAGTTACAACTTGAACACAAAAGCATGGGAACCCCGAGGGTAAATATCCAGAGTAAGATTGAGAAGAATATAAGGCTTGAATGAAATGTTATGGCAGGACTAATAGGACTCCTGCACCTAAGAAAATATTTCATCATGGGAATCAAAAGGAAAATCAAGGTGGCATCTAGGATGCCCATGACGGTAGGCTCTACTACAAACAAAATAACACTTAAATTCAGTGGGAAAAGGCTTGTGTAGCTAGTAAGTGGGGTTGAAACTAAGGCAAATGTATAACATTCATAGATTTTGCAACAATGCAAGGTGGGAATAACCTACTCTATATGCCAGTGGCAAAAAACATTACCTGAAAAGAGTCGAAAGAACAGACCGACATATATGAAAAACACCATTTTTAATCATCTTCCCTGTAAAAACTAGGGTCAAACAATTATCTTCCTCAAAAATTTAGTTCAATAGGTGTCCAAAACTTAAATATAGTAAAAATCTATACAACAAGTGGTTAAAAATTCATCAAAATAGTGAAAAATTACCCAAATTACCATTTCATTTGAATTTTTTACCAACATAGTGAAAATTGAGTGAAGAAACCTTTGATCTTTCGGTGACCATTGTGAGAGATACAAAGATTGGATTTGAGTGTCCTCTGAACCAGGTTAGTAAGCCCTTGACCCTGTTCAATTTAATCCATATGTTTTTTCCTTTTATCAAATTTTTCATTAGTATTTTTAGTTTTGAAAAAGAGGGCGGGGTGGTACACACCCCCCTTTGGTGCAGGGCATGTATAAGTGGCCCTATACATGCCTTTCCTTAATGAAAAATGCATATATATGCCACTATCATCAAAGAAAAACATGTATATGTATGAAAAAATGGAAACAAATGATAAACTAACCCTCTTTTCTTCTTGCAAACTGTATAATGGTGATAGTGTGGAGAGAGAAAGAGAATGAGGATATTGAGAACCAACTCGTAGATGACTTGTAGGCATTGAAATCCCTCCATTAGTGCAATCTAAGAATTTTTTTGAGTCAAACAACATGTGAGCTAAAAAAATACTGCTACAAATTCTTATCATCTATTGGGAGTTGGATGTGGATGCATTTATGCTAAATGGTCAATATATAAAGATAGGGTTTGAATACATCTATTTAATCACAATGTTTTCACAGCGAGGTGACATGGTCAATTTTCATACCTGAGGGGGAATGTGCATGACTATTGAGGAGTACAATGCCCTATATTGCACCCCATGGAAACAGTGGGTTGGGAGTCAAGTCCCAATCCGCAACATAGAGATCCTAAGCCTGAATATTATCTTATTGACCATCATAAGAATTGCGGGATCTGCATCATTTCACCAGACATATAGACAATAGATGTTTTATGTTGTAGAGTGCTTACGACCTATTATTTAAGACTGTAGTACATCATTATTGCAGAGCATGAAGATGCAACTCACTGAATGCAAGAAAGGGAAAATGAAAAAATTTTGTTATGGAAATATCTTATGCACCTTCTTCTTCAAGAGGGTACCTGCAATTAGTTTGACAGTTTTCATGGTATCACATAGACTCCATGCACCATGTATCATTCAATTGGCTGAACTTATGCAATGACTAGGAGGTGGGTGCTTGACAAATCCTTGTGAAAAAGACATCTTTGATTAGTGGAAATGCCAAATCATAGTCATTAATGACTATCCCTATGAAGGGATAATCTTTGTTAGAGATCCAAACATACCTATGCCTCCTGGTGCCACTCTTGGAAAGATTGGAATTTTTTTTTTTTAATTTTCAAAGTTATTTAATTTTTATTAATTTTATTTATAAAGTTCTCAAGAAGCAAACCAAAAGTAAATATTTTTGGTGTGGATAACAAAAGTTAACAAAATTATACGAATTTGCATACATTGGACCGAAGAGGCCTGAGGGATACTCACGCCACCGTCGCAGAGGATGTGGTATGGAGCAGCCAGGCGAAGATGCCGAGAGAGTTGAGAGCATTCTTCAAAACGTCCAAAGAAATCTAGATCTTTTGACATACGAGATACCCATGATTCAAATAGAGGACCTACCGGAGCACATGCAAAGTTAGGTTGTTTGTGTAACACGGGCCTGAGTGTGGCTCTTCCAACACCTAGCCAATGTCGTAGTCTTTTATAGAGAAATGCATGTGGGGCAGGACCCTCAGCATGGATTTTACATTATATTTTGTATCAATATCCATTAGGATATTTAGACACTTAAGAGTTAGTTAAGATCAACTTGGTCTAATGTGTCATTAGGTAAAAGTGTGTTTCTTAGTTTGTTTCTTTAGTATGCATTAGTATACATTTGTATTTAGGAAATCTGACGATCATGATATGTTCCCGACATAGAGTGATTTGATTATTCATATTCTCCTAGATCGTAATGGCTATATTGATACGTAGCTTAGCAATCGATTGGTCCATGATCTCTATTTAAATAGAGTGGAGGTTCATTTGTTGATGATCGATTGTGAGAAAATCTCTTGTAAATCTCTCTGTAATATTTTTTTTTGCATTAATAAATTGCTCCAAGTGGCCACGATGGTTGGGGCCGTGGATGTTTCCCCGTAGGGGTTTTACCATGTGAAACCATCAATGTGTTGATATTTGCTCGATGTGTTGATATTTTCTTGGTGTGTTGAGATTATAGGCACATTTAGGAGGATCATCACCATGTGGACCAACTTCTACTTGCCACGTGGCTCTTTGATTATCGTTTATGCCTTTTTTTCAAAAGGAAATAACTTTCACATCCGAAGTCTGTTTTCAATCTCGTTTTTTTTAAATAGCCTAATTTTTCAAGATCTTTCCATATAGACCATTGGTTTTTTTTTTAAATACATATTATCTACATATTTAATATGGTTTCTTCCAGTGATATTTTTCTTACTAGAACCAACTACTTCCAATGGAAATCCCATATGGAGGATTTATTAAGAAGTAAAGGATTGTATTTGATTACCTTGGGAAAGGAAAAGGAACCCACTGATGATGAAAAGAAAGTCAAATGGGATAACAGAAATGACGAAGCATGTGGATTGATAAGAACATCCATCTCTCCTAATTTAATTTTCCACCTTCAATGAATTGATGACCCTGATGAAGCTTGGGAAAAGATTGAATCTATTTTTGGTAAACACAATATTATTTGAGCCCACCAGTTAGAAAATCAGACACTGACTTTAAGTAAAAATATTTTTCTTACATTGAATACTATCTAACTAAGTTTAAAACACTTAGAATTTTATGTAAAGAGTGTAACATAAAGATGGATGAAGAGTGTTTCATCTATATTACTCTTTCTAAGATCGATAGTGCATATGATGTGTTTGTATCTACCTTTTATTCCACGAGAGAGGCTCTAGGGACTGCTTATCAAAAACCTACTCTTGATTCCTTTTTTTATGCTTTGATTAGAGAGAAAGATAAGCTTATGCAACATGGAGTGATCAACACTGCAAGTTCCTCAAAGAAATAATTAGTATGTAACACAAACAACCCCCTAGATATCATTTAGGTTGGTGGGGTGTTCATATCTCTTTAAATTTCACTAAACTCACATTCAGGTTTCTCTGTGTTAGCACCTAAATATGCTATCTTAAAATTTTTCCAATTTCCCAGACTTATAAAGTTTGATAGCTTCTCCTCTAGCTTCAATCTGCAAACCCTCTCAAATTCACATTTGATCTGTCACTATTGAATCTGTTTTGTTCCTTCTTAAAGTTGTCTTTGTTCAAATAGCAGTTAACAGTCAAAGTATTTTACAAGTTTCACAGTCATATCAAGAAACATTGTGTGTAGAAATTCTCTATTATAAAGTTGAATTTCAAGCAATGTCTTATTGCTACAGGAAGTTTTAAACTTCCTATAGAAAAACTGATGAATTTCTTAAAGGATGTGCTACATGAAGTTCCACATTTCGGTAGAAAAATATTGATCATGTGTAAAAAGTATGCTGCCAAAAATTTATATTTTCGATAAGAGTTACAGGAACTTCCAATGATGAATTCCAAATGTATCAAGAGATCATCACTTAGTAGAGAAGAGAACTTTTGGGAGAAGACCATTCTACAGCAAGTGGTTCAACCTTTTAGAGTTGTAGGCACTACTGGAATAGGTATGAAACATAAAATTTTGGAATTACGGGAAATATGCACTACTGGAAGTTGCTTCAAAACTTCTAGTAGTGACCCTCATACAAAAATAAATCCAAATGCGCTACCAGAATTTTTGTATGTGACTATTTTACAGGCCAACTTTTGGTGCGATTTCTGACCAAATGAGGAGGAATTTCAAAAATATAAAACATGAGTTTTTTTCACAACGAGCCCAATTAGGTGCAACTTGGGTACGGTCCCAAAAATAATGAACTGTTTGCGATATTTGGGTGGATATTTGAAACATATTTTTTCTAAATTTCGCAGATTTTGTTTTCCTAAAAAAGACCTAGTGAATGGAGCATCCACGTCATCGGTTCGACCCCAGAATTAAATCCATCTCCCTTCTTGATAATTTGAGTCATCTAATGCAAGAAGTGTTGAGTCTTCTCCAAACATCCTTATCTTCAAAAGTCAGTTCCATATTTTATCAAAGTAGATCCAAGATTTCCAAGTAGCAAATTAGCATTCAAATCCACATTTCTAGAAAGTAGTTGAGCATAGAAAAATTATAAAGGAAACATTTGAAGACTGAAAAAGGGGACTTCCTTTTGCAAGGAATAAGAGGGTTAGAATAGAATAGAATCTGGTATGACTAGTATCATTGTAAGATGGAGGGCATTTCTTCTTTGTTAGATTTTTATTATCAGAGATTCTTGAGAGCTTTATTATTAGTTTGTAATGATATTGTTCTTTATCTTATTTTATCCTTTTACTTGAATAAATTACAGTTATTGAGCATCATTGATTGCCCATGATTTACAGATTATCATGCAGTGAAGCTTCATTGCATTTGCCTATGATTCATGTGTTTTGTTAAAGTATTCTCCATTCAACGCCTAGAAAGAATTTTTGTTTATTGGATGTTCTATATTATGAATATATGGGGTTGATCTAGCATAGGTCACTTTATGATTCATATTTTTTCTCCTTTTCTTCTATTTGTCATAATTCCAACTATCTTATTTGATAGTCATCTCGATTTCTTCTGATCCCCAATCATAGTGAAACCCCCTTTGTTTGCTTCATCATATCATCTCTGGGTATATATTCCCTTAACCAAATGGTTAGGATTGCTCCTCGACATCAAATTGATGATATGGAGTGACTCATACTCTCTTTTGTTAGATTCATCCATGCACTAGTTTAGAAACCACTATGACAAGCCCTTCTCCGACAGATCTTATTGGTATATCTAACAACCCTTGGAGATGATGGTTCACGACTATGATTTCTTTGAAGCCTCAAAATACCCAGTGATTAATCCTCTCTTCGTTTAGCATCATCAAAGTGATAAGTGGGTCCCGCAACATATTCACAACTATCGTTGCCCATCATTTACCTTTTGATTGATAGCTCAGATTTACTCTCGGATAATTCACCATTGGGGCCTCTCCATTTCAACAATCAGGACCACACCGATGAAAACCACTTCGACGAATATGACAGTCCTCAATCACGCTATATGTGGTCTAGGTTTAATCAGAGGTCATAATCACTCTGTAGATAAGGGTTCTAGGGGAAACTTCCTCGGATCAATCTACACTATATCCAATGGCTAATATCTTGCAAGACACTCCTCGAGATATCTACAGTCCTTATACTTCCCTATCATAAGACTCCTACCCTAATCCCCTTCACAACACCTCCAACAAACCTTGCTCTGATATACTAACAATGGATCCAACGATCCATAATTCACCATAACCATACTCTGATGGGTCAATGGTTCCTATTTACTCATATTTTCCCTTATCAAGGTCTTAATACAATCCCTCTCTTGGACTCTCCGATGGTTGCATCATCTGATCAACAATCTAGATCTATTTTTTGTGCCAAAAAAATGCTTGTGGGTCATCCCAATCAAACACAGGTTTTCCTCAAGAAAATAGTCTAAATATGGACTTAGACATTCATGGATTCTTCAATAATTTTACCAAGCCTTCAAGAGTCGGAAAAAAAACTCGAATACGATCAAAGGCCTCTTGAATTCATGAAAATGAATATCTTTCATATCTTGCAAACTCTCCACAAAAGAAACTAGGTTTTTCTCGGGACACAAGGCCCCTTGTTCCTCACAGGAACTTCTCTCACGCCTGAACACTTAGGTCACTAGGAAATGAAGTTTTTTTCCATATCTTTCACACTTTCCTCCAAATATGAAAGATTCTCAGGGATACTAATAGCTCATACATATTCATTTTATTGATTTATTTGGTTAAGAAAAACCACTACAAGCATGTCCATCTACTCAGATATTTCAATTCATCATAGGTATTTACATTTCCCACTCAAATTAAACAACACATGTATACATCATTCATGCACATATGAACATCAAAAGGTAAACACTTATCTGATAAAAGGGAAAATAGCCACACTAATCGACTAAGAGAGGAATCCTTTCTTCCTAACCTTAGGCCATACTGTAGACTGCCTTCCTATAGTATGTCACCCCCGTGCCAAGCCATGATATCACAAGGGAATGAATCAGTTGGTTTATGTGTGTTTAGATGATCCAAGAAGGTTACTCTCCTTCCTCCCACTAACAACAACAAAAGTTTCCCCCTTCTATCTGAGCTCAAGGTCTCTATAGGTTTATCAAGTGGTTTATAAAATGGATTTCCTTTGCACAAGGGATTCCCTTCTATGCCAAAAAATCCCTCAATGACCTCCCCTTACCAGTGTAGGTTTCTATCCAGTAAGCACCAAGTTGTATCCCTATATTTATCCAGTATGGATCCGAGTATTCTTTGTCTTAGAGTGATCATCGAATGACTCAGATGAGCTTCCTATTCTCTTCAAGGAAGGCTCTCTGTTGTATTCTCTTATTCTATCCACACCCAAAAACACCTATGTTCACTGTACCATTATCACGTGAGTCTGTAACTCACCCATTTTCCTCGTATCGACTCATGTCCAAGATTTTATTCTCTTCTATAGGTTCTCACACACACATTCTCTTTTGTTTTTCCTCCTATTCTTTTGTTCCGATCTTCTTGAAGTGTTCTTCCACACTTGATCTCCTCTTTTTCCAATCCTCTTGGTATTCCCATGGCCTCCCTATAGATGCAACCTATAGGTTGTAGTTAACATCCTAAAGGGGAAATCTATGGAGTCCCATCCATCAAGGTACTTGTATTGACCCTTGCCTTCTCCAATGATCAAATTGTCAGAAATTATTAACTGCTTCAACCACCAATATGGTTTCCCATAACTGTTCACATTGTGCAATGTAAAATTAGTATGTTGGTAGGTGTGTGTCCATGCTTTACAAACAAAAAATGGCTTGTTAAACAAGATTTTTATTTTTTTCATTAAAACCTCTCAGCTCCACCTCATCAATTCCACATGTGATATCATGGCCAGTAATTTCAAGTTTTTTCCCTCTCAGTCAACAGTCTGGTGTCTTTCATTAATCAAAACATGATTACAAGCTTCACAAATATCATCATATGAAGTCTTAAGCATAATTACAGTTATGGGGTAAAACAAGGTGTTACATTCCACTCCCCCTTAAAGAAACAACGTTCTCAGTGTTTAAAACACCATGTATGTACAATTATATAGAAAAAAAATGGGTATTCCAATATCATGGCATCTTCCATCTCCCACATAGCCTCTTATGCTCCAAAGTTCTTCCATTGCACCTTGACCTACATGATGGCTCCATTCCAAATCATTGTTTCTCTCTTGTCCAAAATGCATTAAGGTTCAAGATAGAATTCTCCCTCTAGTTCCACCTGTATCAAAGTCTTATCAATTACATGATTAGAATCATGTACATATTTCTTTAACAAAGGCACATGGAATACATTATGAGCTTTAACAATAGGTGGTAATGCAAGTTTGTATTCCACTAGCCCCAATTTTTTCAGGACTTCAAATGGTCCATAATAGCGGGGTTCCAACTTAGCACACATTCCCATTCTCAGGGAACTTCTCTTGGGTTTCACTTGGAGATACACATGATCTCCCACTTTGAACTCTATATGAGTTCTCTTACTATCGATGTATCTCTTTTTTCTATCCTGAGCCACTTTCAAATTTTGCCTTATCTTAACCATTTCCTTTTCCATTTCCTTTAGCAACTCTAGTCCAAGGGTGATATTATCTAAAGGAATGTCCCGAATGATCAAGACTCTGCACTTTCTTCCTTACATAACCTCAAATGGGCTCATTTTCAAGTATTATTGGTAACCATTGTTGTAAGAAAACTTTACTAGAGGTAGATACTCTTACCATTGTTTGGGCTGATGCATGACATGCATCCTAAACATGTCTTCTAACACTCTTTTTACTCTTTCAGTTTGACCATTTGTTTGAGGATGGTAGGTCATGTCGATCGCCAACTGCATCCCTAAGATTGCAAACAAACTTCTCCAAAAATTTGAAGTAAATTTGGCATCTCTATATGAGATTATGGTCTTGGGAAAACCACTCAATTTGAAAATTTCCTTCATAAAAACATTAGCAACATCTACGTCTTTGAAAGTAGATTTGATAGGGATAAAATGAGTCATCTTGCTCAAATTTTCTACTACAACCATGATTGAATCATGTTGCTTGAATGTCCTTGGCAAGCCAGTAATGAAATCCATGGAAATTGTCTCCCATTTCCATTCTGGAATTTGCAAAGGCTACAATAGTCCAATGGGATGTCTATGCTCCACTTTCACCTATTGACACTCCAGAAATTTAATAATGTATTGAGAAATTCCCTTCTTCATTCCAGGACAAAAATATAGTTTCGTTACTGTTGTCACCATCTTTTGGTAACCAGGGTGACCCACATAAGGTATCTGATGGAATTCATCCATAACCAAGTGCCTTGATTCTACTGAATTAGGCACATACAACCTATTGTTATACAATAACAAACTATCAATACCAAGATGATATCCTTCATATTTATTTTCCCTGGTTTATTTGTAACCCTTCTCTCACTTGATTGAAGATCTCACTTTCCTACAAGAGGGTTTTAATCCTATGCGTAATATCAAAATTCCCTACCTTCCTGATACTAAATGTATTGTCTGTACACTTCGGCTGAGTTCAAATACCACTCTATTTTCCTTTCCCTTAATATGTTTGATTTCAAAATCAAACTCATTGTTTAGTTCCATCCATTTGGCATGTGTGGCATTTAACCTTAGATGTTCAATTTAATACTTTAGACCCTAGTGGTCTATCATTGGAAAAAATCTTCTCTCAATCAAGTAATGCCTCGACATATTCAATGCATGCACGATTGCTGCAAGTTATAGATCGTGGGTAACATACTTCTACTCCTACTCATTCAACTTCTGTGATTTGTAACAAATTACTTTCACTTATTGCATAAGAACTCCACCAAGTCCTTCTTTGCAAGATGATGAAAGTTGCCTTTGCATTCTGGTGACCATACAAACTTCTTCCCTTCTCTTTGTAATAACGTAATGGAATTACCAATCTTGGAAAATACCTTTATGAATATTCTATAATACCCTGTCAAACCCATGAAATATCTGACTTTCATTACATTCCTAGGAGTAGGCCAATCCATGATTTTCTTGATCTTTTTCGGGTTCACTGTCATGCCTTTTACTGAGATAATGTGGCATAAATATTGGATTTGCTTTTAAAATAAATTGCACTTGATAAAATTAGCACACATTTGGTGCTCTCTCATCACCTATAGCACCATTCTGAGATTCTCTTCATGTTCTTCTCTTGTCCTAGAATACACCAGAATATCATCCACAAACACTAAGACAAACTTTCCTAAATACTTTTTGAGCATATTATTTATCAAACACATGAACATAACTAGTGCATTTGTGATCCCAAATGGAGCCACCACAAACTCATAGTGTCCATACCTTGTTCTAAAGGTTGTCTTGTGGTTATCCTCGTCCTTGATTCTAACTTGGTGATATCCCAACCTCAAATCAATCTTTGAGAAAAATGCAACTCCTCTGAGTTGATCGAAGAGATAATCTATCCTAGGAAAAGGATACTTGTTCTTGATGGTAATTTTATTCAACTACCTATAATCAATACATAGGAACAATGTGCCATCCTTATTTTTTACAAACAGGGATGGCGCTCCCTGTGGGGATACACTCGGCCTTATGTAACCTTTATCTAACATTTCCTTTCGCTGCACCTTTGGCTCTACTAGTTCTTGGGTGCTCATATGATATGGTACCTTTGACGCTGGCACCACTCCAGGAACAAGATCTATTTAAAAATCAAGATCTATTTTCGAAGGTAGTCTAGACACCTCCTTTGGAAACACATCTATGAACTCCCATACCACATGGTGGTCTTCAACCTTGAGCTCCTTTCCTTCTGCTGAGATAAGAACTTGTATAACATACAAGGTGCACCCTTTTCTTTTGAACTTCTTGAGATAAAATGTTGATATTTTCCTTACCGAAACGGGATTTTGAATTCCTTGCAAAATTATTGTATTTCCCACATTATCCTCACATCCCAAAATCTTCTCATAAAAATTCAATATTTCTATATGATATGCTAACCAATCCATATCCAACAACACATAATATGAGCCTAGGGGTAGAATATTCAAGGTTTCTCTAGTCTTCAGTACATTCATTTCAATTGGACAGGCTTCAATCACCTCAACCACTTTCCTCTTAGATCTTGTGGCTAACTGAACCATCCATGCTTTCACATGCTTCTTTCTCTGTAATGAACATGCCTCAACAACTCAAGGTGAAACATAACTAAGGTTAGATATTGGTTCAATTAAAACAAAGATATCTTTCTTGGTAATAATCCCTTCTAATTCCACCATAGAATCTTGGTGGTTTTCGATTCTCCACAACTGCATATGTCCTTGGCACACTCTTGGCACTCTTCTGGCCTATTTCCACTTTGAGATGGAAATTTTTTCTGATGCAAACTTCTTCTTAGTTGATCCGATTGTGCACCTTTCTTTAAATTATTGTAAGGAATGGATTGAATCCATTCTTCTGGAATCCACTCCTATACTTTATTTTCCAATCTTTAGAAGACTCCAACTTATTCTTAGATTGATCATAGAAACACTTGGCCTTCCAAATAGTTTCCTCCAATGTCTTGGGTTTATCGATCTCGATCCTTTCTTGGTAGGACTGTGGCAATCCACTTAGAAAATATTTCACTCTCGCTTTCTCATCCTTGAGATAAGGAACATACCTCAATAATTCCATAAACCTCTTGGAATATGCATCCATAGTAAGCTGACCCAACTCATGCTCATGGAATTCCTTGATTTTGTTATCATAATATTTTTTCAACAAGTAATCCTTTCCAAAATACTTATCAAACTACTTCCAGGTCAGTTTTATTTCCTTCAGTCCCTTGATTTCCTTGAGGTCTTCCCACCAAATCGAAGATCCTTCATTTAAGTTAAAGATGGTGATTCTTTCCTTGGTATTTTGGGAATAATTGTGCACCAAAAAATACTTCTTCAGGCCAAACAACCATGCCTTGGTTTCTTCTCCTTTTGTAGTCTCTCCATTGAAGGTAGGTAGCTTAGCCTTATTGAATTATTCAATTAAGGAAATCTGAGAACATTTTCTCTTCTTCCTCTTAGGGACACTTGACTTTGTGCCACTACTGGAAAACTCTATCGAAGTAGTCTTCCCACTGGATGACTCCATGGAGACACTTCCACAAGATCTTCCCTTCTTGGCATCCCGGTGCCTCTTTATGGAAGAAATTCTTCCCACATTGTTATTGCTTGGACCATACCTTCAGGAATTGGAAGATGTCTTCAACTTTTCAGACTACTATAACTAAAAATTACTAGGACCCCACTGCAAATGATTTTCAATCTCTAACAAGCCCTATAATAATACTACATTCAACTCTACCTACTCAGCCCGAGCCCTCATGAGTCTATCATTGTCTTCCTTCATACTTATAATAGTAGCCATCAAATATGAAGAAGCTTATTTATTCCTCCGACCATCATTTTTCTCATCTCTAAGGTGTGAGGTGTCTTCCATGCTACGTTGCACCATTCACCTTTGTTTCCTTTCAGTACATCCTACATGTTGAAACAACAATTATTATTTAGCATTCTTTGTCAACATTTCAATATATGCATATCGGAAAACACAAAATCTTTTTTAAATAGTTTTAGGGGATCTTTGTGACCCATTCAATCCTAGAGTTTTAAATATTCTCTGATACCACTCTGTAACACACCCAACCCCCTAGATCTTACTTAGGCTAGCGGGGTGTTCATATTTATTTAAATTTCACTAAAATCACACTCAAGTTTCTCTAAAAATATCCTTGTTTGATCCCCAATCACATAAAAAACCCCTCTTTTGGATTCATCACAACATCTTAGGGTCTATACGCCCTTAATCAGATTGTTAGGATCGCTCCTCGACGTCATTTTGATGATCTGGAGTGAATCAGACTCTCTTATGTTTGAGTCATCTGTACAATGGTTTAGAAACCACTTCGAAGAACCCTTCTCTGACATATCTTGTTGGTATATCCAACGAACCTCGAAGTTGATGATCCACGACTATGACTTATTCGAAGCCTCAAACTACCTGATTGTTAATCCCCACTTTGTTTGGCATATTCAAAGGGATAAGTGGGTCCCACGAAAAATCCACGGATGTTATTTCCCGTTATTTACCTTTTGATTGACAACTCAGATTTACTCTCTGAGCCTTCACCGTCAAGGCCTCTACACTTCAATGCTCAAGACCACTCCAACGATAATCTCTCTGATGCATCTAATGGTCCTCAATCACACCATCTATGGTTTAGGTTTACTCAGAGATCAAAATCACTTGAAAAATAAGGGTTCTAGGGGAAACTTCCTAGGATTGAGCTACACTAGATCCAATGGCTAAGATCTCACAAGACACTCCCTTAGAAGTCGGTTGCACCTGTCATCTTGGGTGAAGTCGGTTGCACTTGTCTATAAAACATGGATCAAGAATCCATGAGTGGACATGGTCAACTGAAGGTTTGTTGAAATAATGTAATTGCGAAGAGCATTCTTATTATTATTGGATTAAATCCCCATTGCGGATTAATCATGTCATTATTATTATTATTGTTATTGGATTAATCCCCATTGTGGATTAATCATGTCAGTAATTGTATAAGGACCAAATCCCCTTTTGCGGATTAGTCATCAGACAATTATAAAGCGCAGAATAAGAAGTCATCCCCAACAGTTATTATGGAAGACCTAGAATTAATTAAAGGTGGGTTTACCCACCTAGAGTGAGAGTTCGGCATTGCCAGTTGTGACCTTTCACACGTGCCAGTCTTGTATAAATAAGAGGCTAGTGCCTCCCTTCAAACACACAACTCACTTGCTCATTCTCTTATGAGGCAAGCTGCAATTACCAATTGGAGAGAGGGAGAAGAGTGGCACATCTCTTGGGGAGGAATATCTATATTGGTTTGAGTTATCTCTTGAACATTGTTTAAGCTATTTATGATAAGGAAGTTTTGTTGGGTTTTCTTCCCCCTACAGGGTTTCCTAGGATAAATGTTGTGTCTCTTATGAATATGTATTTATCAGTGATCTTGTTCTTATGATGCTCTTATCTATTGAAATGTAAAGAACTATAATAATGGCATAAACATTAACATGGTATTAGAGCCAACCTAAAGGAAGCACAATTTGCAAGAGGAAAAACGTCACTGTTACCATACCCAAAAATTAGGGTTTTGCAAAAGTGAGTATTTTCAGCTCCCTAACCTCCTAGAAAGTTGCGCCCTCCCCAAGGATCATTTTGGCACTTAGAGCACACCTTTTCAGTGGCTAGATCTCTCGAAAATTGAAACCCTAGTTTCACAAAGTACCAGAAAACCAGTGTACCAGAAGTACCAGAAGTACCAGAAGTACTAGAAAACCAGAAGCACCAGTCTAGAAATCTGCAGATCAAGTTTGAGGGGGTAAAAGTTGGATTTTCAAAATTTCGACTACACCAACTAACTCGCCTCAGCCAAGCGCATCTATCCAATGGATGAGAATTTCAAAATTCAAAGTTTGAAAAATTAGGGTTTCCTCATAAAACCCTAAGTTGCAGTTGCAGTTGCAGTCTCAAAACCAACTGCAGTTGCAGTTGTAGCTGTAGAACTAGTTGCAACCACTCTTGAAGTTTCTAGTAATGATTATCACTGCTACCAGATGGAGCCACTACCTACAAATGTTATCCGAGGTATGTACTCACATATGGTTAATGGTTAAACCCTAAAGAGTATTTATAGGAGAAGGGATCTTTTTCCATAGATCCAGAAGGATCTCAAGATCCAACACATTCAGAGGGATGATGCAACCCAGGTGTGATTATTCTAATATGCATCTATTTGTTATGAAATTATCTTGATCAGTGTTGCATGTTGAAGCTATGGTCAAATCATTAGAAGGATTAAAAGTTGATCATGGAGCTTATCCTCTAACCTAACCTTTTGTCAAGATAACATATTGTCTTAGTACAACACACAGGTTGAAGAAAGTACTCGTCACTTGAGTGAAGGATACCTGGAAGAAAAGCAAGCACTCACTCTTGAGGACAAGGCTCCAAGTTTTATTAATCAAGATTCAAAGGTACACATGACAAGATAATGACTTTAGTTGAGATAGCAATCATCATAAAATATTATACTTGATAACATGTGAGAA
>ML788093.1:526377-543000 GCA_009831015.1 Picea engelmannii
TACTTGAGGGCTAGAAATTAAGCACAAATTAAACAAACCATAGATAACTCATGCATTGGGACGAGAAAAGTATTATTTTATTATTTTCAAAATGAATCAAATTACAATCAAAGTCGAGACTGGCCACCGTTCCTTGATCCTGATCCTGGGCTCCTCCTCTTCTTATATCCTCCAACTTCTTTGCGTTAATTCTCCTTAGGCTTGAGGAAAGGCTAAAGGGTTGGGACAAATAGATTCGGCAAATGGGCAGAGTTTCTTCGCTATAATTTTCCTCTTCCAAATGGTACCCCTACCCCTTCTTTTATAGGCTAGAAGGAGCTAGGGTTTTGGATGAACCCTCGGCCATGCATGGCCAGGAGTTTCAGTTAACTGACCCATATCTTTTTGTCCCATCGGCAACTTTCCTTTTTTTGTGATTCTGAAGGTACACGCAGGCTGTAGTGGGCCTGCTAGCATGTACGTTTTTGTACACATGGGCTGTAGTGGGCCAGCTAGCGTGTACTTTTAAAAATGGAGTTTTTAGAAGAGTTGTTCAGTATTTTTTTGGAAAGAAAGGATATGAGTTGGCCTAATGCTAGGTAAGAATGTGTGGTGCGATTTAGGGTTATAACAGATGCCCCCTAATGTGTGAGGTCAGAAGAGCATCTGATGGCCGAAATACATTACCAATCTTTTACCAATCTGTACCGATATGCTGAATGAGTGAGCCCAAGAATCAGGAATCAGGAGGTGCCTTCTGCAAAATAACAAATGTCTCACCGAGGCGGGCATACCCACGCTCGGGATAAAATAAAACCATGGATACCAATCAAATACACTGTAGATCCATGTCAAATAACTATAAAGAGTAGTCACGAATAATACACAGTGGAGCTACATCTCGAAATCCAAAAGATATACATATAGAGTATCCATCTCCCAGAAGTTGATTCGGCCTGATGGTTGTACTTCAGAGCTCGAGAAACAACTTCAAAATCTTCTAAAACTTGGGTAGGATTGTAATATGAGTGTACCACTGCACTACCCAGAGGTCTTCGATGGCTCGTCGGTTATGGACTTGATAATATTGATGATTGGACTGAAGGCTTCAGTGATTTCGAATAAAGACTTGATTGAACGTTCAGGATGGTCGGGTATGCGGAAAAGAGACATATTGCAGAGGGGCCTACTCAGTCTTAGTGACAAACTTCCCTTGGACGATAGCATGACAAGTGATAAGACTCAGGCAGCATATCTATTAATCATAAGTCTATAAAGAAGGAGGCAACACAAACTCTCCATATGTTTGGAAGAGTAACCAAACGGTGGAGGACACAACTCTATATAGCGAGAAAAAGCTTCCTAAGGTCGTACTACATCCCATAGTCTGATGATCAAACAGATAGATGTTCTTCATCCAAGGGCGACTCATTATGCTGCCAATAAAGAAAATACTTTTCCCATCCTCTTTTTGGGGTATATTTGATTTTTTTGTTCTTTTTGATGATTTTTGAAAAATAATAAAGGAATGTTACGTTACAATGGAGGAACGAGTACTGCAAACATACAAGCTCAAGGCACAAGGACAAGACTGATGTTCTGGAGAAATGATACTCGGGAAAAAATCCTTCAGTGGCCAAAGGTGTTAAGACGCAGAAACACGCTGTTACAAGGCTGATGGGTAAGGTATGCAAATGCAGTTGATAGAACACACAATGGTAACATCCTTCGATGTAGTTTTAACGAGCCGAGAGAAGGGAAGCTCAGTAGTTTTTCATATTTAGAGAGTCTGAAAAAGCATAAAAGGAGACTCCAATGGGGTACCTTTTTCGACAGTAGTCTAGTCGGTTCGAAAAAGGGATAAACTAGCACCGATTAGACGTCAATTCAAAACCATTTTAACGAGTGTGACAAGGACAAGATCACTCGGTGATTTTTTCATTTTTAAGGAGTCTGAAAAAAGCTTAACTATGGACTCCGTCAGAAATATTCTTCTGGACCAATTCAACGAGTGTGAAAGAATAAGGTCACTCGGTGATCTTTTCAATTTTAGGGAGTCTGAAAAGAGCTTAACTATGGACTCCATGGGGGTTTCTTTTTCGTAAATTTAGTCCCTCGGGCCCGAAAAAGGAATAAAATTATACCCGAGGATACTCTTCTAAAGAATAGGAATTCGATAGAGTATACCTTTGTTCGTATAGTTGACCATCCAGACCGAAAAAGGGGTAAACTACCGCCGGACAGACGTGACTTCAAATTTTAGTTTAACGAGCGTCAAAAGGCCACAAGATCGCTCAACAATCTTTTCATTTTTAGAGGGTCTGAAAAGGGCTTAAAAGGAGACCCGTTTAAGGAACGTTCTTCTGGACCAATTTAACGAGTGTGAAGAAACAAGGTCACTCAACAATATTTTCATCTTTAAGGAGTCTAAAAAGGGATTAAAGAAGACTCCATAATGGTTACTTTTCTCAGTTAATCTAGATGAGATCGAAAATCATAAATGCAGTCTCGCCAGATGTTGCTTTTAGATCTCAAAGCGAGCCTAAAAAACAACAAAAGTAGCTCATGATAGACTCTTTGTGGGTCGATGCCTGGCATCTCCTCGGGGGAGCTGTATGCTCCGATGAAAACATTGTCTATGACATCAGGGGTTCTGGAGATATTGATAGGTATCGTTTCAGCAAAGGTTGCCATATTACCCTCAGCATAGATCTTGTGTGTAGCTAAGGGGTTAGTATGACAAGACCTATCTCCAGTCATAGCCACAGTGAATTCTCCTGCTTCAATTCGGTTTAACTCTGGGAGAAAATATGATCTATGATGAAGATATTCCAAGGGTTTGTCCGAATTAGTTATTGCTTCGATTACTGCTTCGTCGAAAGGCAAGACTAAGTCTAACGAATCGATGTTAGCAAGAGAACCCTGAGCCCAAATAGGCTCAAGAAGTGGATCTAACTCCTGTGCAGGAGTCAGATCAGGGTTAGCTGAAGCTTGCTGGACTACGGAGTACGCTACTTCAGCAATCGACAAGGGAATGGACATGCCGGAGTGCCCTGTCTCATCCATCATGGCTGATGGGGAAGGAAGAATCCACGGATCCTCAAAGTAAGTCATGCGGAACGACGAAACTTGAAAAATCTCATCCTCGTGGTGAGTAGATATAAACTTGACATCGCTATGAGGAGGTGGGTAATCGAAGGTACCCATCAAGGATGGGCACAAACCAATTCCTACGTTAACGACACTGGCTTGAGGATTATCAATCATGGGAACTGTGGATGCCCCCAAAGCTGGGTCAGGTCTAGAGAAGGACAATTGATCGATGGTCACTATCCAGCCTTCATGTGGAAACAACAAGACTCAAAAAACTGTAGCAACCACCGCTTGCATAGTGTAAGTCCAACTTCGGCCTAACAAGAGTTTATAGTCGAGGGGGGCATCAACTACCTCTACTTTGACGCACACAGTCTTCCCTCCTAACTGCACAGGGAAAGAAGGGATGATGTCGTGTGGCCGGAAAGAATGACCGTCGAATGCAGTGAGGAGAGTAGGTGATGGAGACAAAGCGAGCTGGACAATAGCCTTCCAACATGCTAACGACATAACGCAAGTCGAAGCCCTCGTCGACCACTGTGCAGAAGATATTCCATGTAAAAAATTTCGTGGGATGAGCCACTACTATCTAAAACATGACATGGTAAGGCAGACGAGGTTTTAAGTTGGTCGTATCAAACATGATGGTACCCGGGTTACAAGTCTCAATAGAGCCTAAAGCAGTTAACAAGGCTTTCCGCTGAGCAGGGCAGCTCTAGAGGACCTCCAAAGCAGACATCGCACAAGGGGTTTGTGATAAATATTCCACCACAGAGTAATTCTGGGCAGCCCTTGCGTTTGGATTGTGAGAAGCTTTCTTAAACGCACCCTTTGGAATGCGTGTCATCGTTTCTCCCAACGTCTTCTCAATCTATAGAGGAAGAGATGGGAGCTCGGCTTCTTTACCCTTCTCAGAGGCGCTTGGCTTACTATAGTCGTGCGCTCTAGTAATTATTAAAGCATCACCCCTAACCATATATACGTTCGCGAATGAGGAATTATTTGGAGGAGGGCAGGTTTCTTGGCTGCCCCCTTCGGCACTTGTAGAGGCTTAGTTAAATTTTTCCCATGCTGAAAGGGATTAGTCAACACGACTTGTTGTTGTTGTGTGACAAACTTTTGGGTCTCTGCAAGTTGAGGACACAGATGAGTCAGGTGGTCTTCGCACACAAATTGCATGGATACTTCACCTTTAGTTTTTCCATGGTGCCCTCACCAGCATTATCAGTGGGTTTTTTCTCCCCCTTACCCTTCTTTCGTTGTTTTTTCTTCCCTTCAGGCTGTTGGGTGGCCTTAGGGTTAGCCGTCTGCACAGAGTGTACTTCCGACGTTTGGGTAGGAGGAGCAGCCAAAGCAGTAGTCTGGCTAGCCGCTGAGTGTTGGATAGATAACTGTTGAAATTGCTTTGTCAATTGCTCAGCGGGCTTGGTTTGTGCTGAACCAACTATACCATCGGCATGTGGTCCAGCTCTCTATCTAGTTTTATCCAGAATTGATCGTGGTGCATCCGACAGGATGTTGTATAATAAACCAGACTGAGAATAGATGAGCTCAAACTGTTGAGCCCTCATGATGGCATATTCTTTGGAGAAAACCCTAGAAGTTGCGACGTCTTTGGATAATTGTGGGACCAGAGACTTAAGGAACCACTCAAGCAAGAATGCTGGTGGGACTGGTACTTTAATTAGAATCTTCTGGTGTCTCCACTCTCGAATATGATCAGAGATATGGTCCGCTGTTGTCTGTTCGAAATTAGCAAGCAGCTCTGTGCCAGCGTCGTATCTCACAGGTAACTGGAAATGGTTAAGGAAGGCCATCATGGGTTCACCAAAATAAGAGTATCGTGAGCGATCAAGCTTGATGTACCATTTCATGGCACTCCCAATAAGAGTGCGTTGAAACAATCGCAACTGAACGGAGTCATCTTTCAATGAGTTAGATGAACACCAAAGATGGAAGGTAGTCACGTGATCACCTGGATCTTCATTAGGCTTGGCCTCGAACTTTAGAATGTCCGAAGGCAACTTCGTTGGCATAGGAGGCCAATGTGGATCGTGACAAATAGGATCATTTAACAACCTTGTCAAATCTGGCAAGTGTAACGTCGCCAGGAATGGTAGTTTGGGTTACTGCTGATAGCCTGGGAAAAAGGGTCTTGGAGTTTGACTGGCACCAGGTTGCCAGAAAAAGTTTGGCTGCTGGCCCGGGTTCTGGTAGAAACCATGGCCCTGACCAGTGTAAGGATTTTGCATCTGCAGATACATCATTGGCTGATTCCCCATAAAGGACATAGGATGTTGGGCATTCATTGTGTTTGACAGACTTTGGGAAGGATTACCCCATGCCGGTCCTGATGGGAGAGGCATAGAAGTCTATCCAGGGTTCCATTGACTATGGAAAGAATTACCCTAGAACGACATTCCAGAGGAAGGAACGGATCCTTGTCCTGAGTTCCAAGGTCCTATTATATGTGCCCCCGATGCAGGAATAGTACCCTGCGTCGGCGTAGACTGTCCAAAAATAGGTGTGCCCCCAGACAGGAAAGCAGTGGATTCGAAAGTGTTGTTACAAAATGTCCCGTTCCAAACAAACGATGACGAACCGACTGGCATAGTTTGCGCAGGTGTTCCTTGACTCCCAGCTCCAAATGAACTAGTGTGTGCAGGCAGCCCGGTGGACTGCTGATGCAGACTGCCAAGTGAAGGGGACGAAGGAGAGATATGACCTCCAGCGTAAGGAAAAGCATTGAAAGGGATAGGAATGCCCCCAAGTTGACCTTGCAGAGGAGCGTTAGAGCTCCTTGCCCCCAGACCCAAAGTCTGTAAAGTGGAGTAAGTGAGTGCAGGACTAGTACCTGAACTAGGCATACCGTATGAAAACGGAGGGCCTGTCGCACTAGGTGTGAAGGGAGTTGTGGCCGCCGCAATAGATGGGGAGGGTCCACTGTGCGATGTAGTTGTGGTCGATACCATGGTGGTCTGGGCCGACAATGGCAAGTTAGGAGATGCTTCTCTTGTGGTAGCAACGGTGGTGGGAATAGAAGAATTCCCAGAGGAAGTAACAACGTTTGTTTCCATAGATGTGTGAGGCACTGACAGGCGTTCGTAAAACAAGATTGGTACACTGACCGATGGCCAAGTATCAGTGGTTGGGGTTTCAACCGAACCAATATTGGCGGTTGATTCCTCCGAGAGTTGTTCGGGCACAATGGTTTTCAATCCAGTTGCTTCGAAAGACCCTTGTTGTTCTATCCTCTACCTCAATGGTGGTGGGGGTGGCTCTAGTATAACCGACGGCAGGCCCTGAAGCCTTCGTGATCGGTGGAGATCGGGATCCTCCATTGTGTGATAAGATCCAAGACATGCTAAGGTATTCTACACGTTCAAACAGTAACACACACTAAAAAAAGCAGCCCTTAAGAGATAAGACAAGCAAACACTAAACTAGTTGGAAGAACAGTTACAACAACCAACACTAGAGCAACTTACCAGTGCAAGTGAAACTCGAAAATGGAAGCACCCTCCGGGTATACTCTGCAAAGCGTGGACCGATGTCTGTCCTAGGTACCGCGGTATACCCCCGCAGTCACCTGTGTATGTCTCTAAAAAGATTGGCAACTAGTTTGCCAACACGCGAATAGTCACCAGGCGAGTACAGTCGATAGTCGGGTAGACCACAATAAGCAGGGTATCAAGCCCGAAACCTGTCAAGGGTATCGAGAGCAAATGGTCAGAAAGACAACTGAGGACCTCGAATGGATACGAGACCCACGAAGCCCCATGGCAACTGCTAACGACGGAATCTCAAAACAAATCCTCGATATGTGTTCTCCACTACGCTTGGTCCGACTTTGGAGGGGTTATCTCCGCTACCTTTCCTTACGCGACCTTGTGTTTATTCCCTGTGTTAGAGGGGGGTCCCAGATAACTTCCACAAAACTGGACTTCTACACTCCCTATCACAGACTCCAATGTTGGGTTTTGAGTGGCCTTGGAGAGTTTCCTCTCCAACCTATTCCAAAGCCCTAGTCCTGAGCTAGTTTGTGAACCCTACAAATAAAAAGTCTAATAGATTTTAAATTAGCATTGCTTTTATTGGAATTTTTATGTCACGGGGTATGAAGGTGAAACTGATGATGTGTAAAGACTCAAAGAAAAAACGGATGAAAAAATGCTGGAAACAAAAGACTTTTACTAAATGCAAAAATCAACAACTTTTCACAAAGAAAGATTTCTTTTTCTTTTCAATTCTTCTAAGATTTCATGCAGCAAACATAAAGGAATTTCGCTCAATCTAAGAGCTACTTATGCTCTAAATGCACTACAAAAAATTATGAACAAACGAATTCTTCCTAGCTATTGATGCAAAAACACAATCTTCAAACAAAGAAGAAAATGAAAAGATTTTTTTTTCTTTTTTTATTTATTTATGTGCAAATCAAGCAACAAAGGGAAAATACCGACAAGCCTAAAACCAAGAAAAATGAAATTCTGGCTTAAAGCGCAGATCGCAAAGAATCAGAGAAAAGACACTTAATGGAAATCAAGAAAGCAAAGATTCTTATGCTTGTCTAAAAACCATAAAACAATTTTTTTTTCTTTTTATCTTTTCTATCAACTATCAACTAAGAAAAAGCAGGCTAAGGGTAAGAGGCCCTAACCTACTGACTGTACAACCCTAGACTCAAACCCCTGAGAGGAACACTTCTTACCACAAGAGGGGATGACTGCCCCACCTTGACTGAAAAGCAACCTATCAAGCACGCCTCTGTCACTGAAACAACACGCGTACGAACGCGTGCTGAGCTACTACAGAGCGCATGTACCCGCGGGCTACACTCTCACAGGCCATGTGTATGTAAAAAACCTAAGACAAAAATAAACACAGGCAGTCTAGACCAGGAAGAGGCCTCTGGTATTGATAACCAGGGTCTCTTAAAGGCTTGTATTCTTCTTCCAATAGAAAAGAAAAATAATTGAAAAGAATAAAAAAACACAATAACGCAAACTGAGACAAGACTATGAACCAGCAAGACTCAGACAGGAACCAAAAAGCCCCCTAAGAATGTATAATTCTGACAGGGAAGAGGAGGAATGCCTCTCAAGCTCTCTGACTCCTACATGCTACTGAAACCTCTACAGCTAGCATTCACACGTGGGATGTAAGAGATTAGGGCACAGGTACATGCGTGCAGGCCTTATATAGGCCGCGTGTACCTCTGTGTGTCTCGAAAATTGCCATCAAGCAACAGTCAGGGAAAACTGGTATAAAGAACTAGGCTCCCTGCTAGCTCAGTCCTTATAGAAAATACAAGAAAATAAACAGAAAATGTAATCTCTTAAGCTACCCAAAAACTGAACTAAATCCGGAAACCCTAAAGAGTATCTTCCCCAGTACGGTCGCCAATTCTGTTGTTGGGAAAAATACCCTACGGACTAGCAAACTAGGGTCAGACTTGCATGCAGATTTTTGACCGTAAAATAAATTACTTTTTATCCTACCACCCAAAACTTAAACCCCTCTTTCACGATACATGCATGGAAAGGAACTACTAACCTTTTTACTGATGTTTGGTGTAGATCCTCCATTGCGCTTTGCCCGCTTACTTGCGTTGCTCCTTCCAAAGTTAACCTGCAATCAAGACAAAACACTACGCATGCATGCTACTTTTCTACTTGAGGGTTAGAAATTAAGCACAAATTAAACAAACCATAGATAACTCATGCATTGGGATGGGAAATGTATTCTTTTATTATTTTCAAAATGAATCAACTTACAATCAAAGTCGAGACCAGCCACTGTTCCTTGATCCTGATCCTAGGCTCCTCCTCTTCTTATGTCCTCCAACTGCTTTGTGTTAATTCTCCTTAGGCTTGAGGAAAGGCTAAAGGGTTGGGACAAATAGATTCGGCAAATGGGCAGAGTTTCTTCGCTATAATTTTCCTCTTCCAAATGGTACCCCTACCCCTTCTTTTATAGGCTAGAAGGAGCTAGGGTTTTGGACGAACCCTCAGCCATGCATGGCCGGGAGTTTCAGTTAACTGACCCATATATTTTTGTCCCGTCAGCAACTTTCCTTTTTTTTGTGATTCTGAAGGTACACGCGGGCTGTAGTGGGCCTGCTAGCGTGTACTTTTTTGTACACGCGGGCTGTAGTGGGCCAGCTAGTGTGTACTTTTAAAAATGGAGTTTTTAGAAGAGTTGTTCAGTAGTTTTTGGGAAAGAAGGGATATGAGTTGGCCTGATGCCAGATAAGCATGTGTGGTGCAATTTAGGGTTATAATAGAGTCTCATGTCTACCGATTGAAGAAAGCCTTATACGGATTGAAGCAAGCTCCTAGAGCTTGGTATGGCCATATAGACAGTTTCTTGATGAGCTTAGGCTTTACCAAGAGTAAAGAAGACTCAAATCTCTACTTCAAAATTATGGATAATGAACCGGTAATATTACTATTGTATGTGGATGACTTGTTCTTAACTGGAGAAAAAAATCTCATTGCTAACTATAAACAAAGACTTGTCATAGAATTTGAAATGAAAGACCTTGGCCTGATGCATTACTTCTTAGGTCTTGGGGTATGGCAGAGTCCAGAAAGAATCTTCCTTAACCAGGGGAAGTACATGGTCGGAATATTAAAGAGATTCAACATGCTAGAATGCAAGTCCATGAATACTCCCATGGAAGTGAAGATGTAGTTGTTGGTTGATACTTCATTAGATTTGATAGATGCCACTCTGTACAAACAGATTATTGGATCGCTGATGTACCTGATGAACACCAGACCAGACATCTGTTTTGCAATGAACACCTTGATTCAGTTTCTGGTAGAGCCCAGACGTGTTCATCTAGTGGCTGCAAAACATGTGATGAGGTGCCTTAAAGGTACAATGGATTATGGTCTTAGCTATGATGGAAATCATGACCTCACATTGAGTGGATATACTGATGCAGATTGGGCAAGAAGCGTTGCTGACAGAAAAATCACTTCCGGATGCTGTTTCAATTTGGGATCAGCTATGATCTCGTGGCAGAGTAGGAAGCAATCCAGTATTTCTCTCAGCACAGTGGAAGCAGAGTACATTGTCGCATGTTCTACTAGCTGCAAAGCTATATGGCTTCGAAAGTTGTTGATAGGCCTATTTGATTTGGAGATGAGAGAAACCGTGATTCTATGTGACAATCAAAGCTGCATTAAAATGACAGAGAATCCTATGTTCCACGACAGGTCAAAGCACATAGAGATCCGCTATCATTTCATCCGCAACATGGTACAGAGAGGAGCCTTGAAGCTCCAGTACATTAGCACAGATGAACAGGTTGTTGATGTGTTGACTAAGCCTCTATCACGTGTAAAGTTTGAACACTTTTGAGATAAGCTTGGTATTGTCCAAAAGGACCCTCCCTGAAAGGGGGAGTAGATGTATTCCTTGATTTTGACCTAGTTGTTAGACGTAAAGCATGATGAGTCATGCTTCTGACCTCGTTGTTAGACGTAAAGCATGATGCTGTGTGATCCTTGCTTCTAACCTCGTTGTTAGACGTAAAGCAAGATGAGTCATGCTTCTGACCTCATTGTTAGACATAAAGCATGACGCCATGTGATCCTTGCTTCTGACCTCGCTGTTAGATGTAAAGAAAGATGAGTCATGCTTCTGACCTAGTTGTTATACGTAAAGCATGACGCCGTTGATTCCTTGCTTCTGACCTAGTTGTTAGACATAAAGCAAGATGATTCCTTGCTTCTGACCTCGTTGTTAGATGTAAAGCGATATGTTTATGTGTTCCTTGATTCTGACCTCATTGTTAGACGTAAATCAAGATGAGTCATGCTTCTGACCTCATTGTTAGAAGTAAAGCATGACGTTGTGATTCCTCGCTTCTGACCTAGTTGTTAGATGTAAAGTGAGATGATGATATTACTTGCTTCTGACCTAGTTGTTAGATGTAAAGCAAGATGTGACTGACACTGAGCTACCAGCTTAACCGCTGTGACATTGAGCTAGTGTAGTACTGTGATGTGCCATCCTAGTGTTGGGATGAGGTATCATTTTTATTGATACATATTTGATCCAGATGATGATAGCATTCTTTCGAGAATGATGATGTTGCCAATGAAGAAAACTTTCGATGACTCGTAAATGTGCTAGCCAATGTTTCAAGATGATATTGATGATACTATCCTCCAGATGCCACTGATGATGCAAACCTCTCTCACCTAATGCTGATGAAGAATACCCTTCTTGTCAAGGGGGAGTGTTGAAATAATGTAACTACGAAGAGCATTCTTATTATTATTGGATTAAATCCCCATTGAAGATTAATCATGTCATTATTATTATTATTGTTATTGGATTAATCCCCATTGTGGATTAATCATGTATGTAATTGTATAAGGACCAAATCCCCTTTTGCGGATTGGTCATCGGACAATTATAAAGGGCAAAATAAGAAGTCGGCCCCAACAGTTATTATGGAAGACCCATAATTAATTAAAGGTAGGTTTACCCACCYAGATTGAGAGGTTGGCACTGCCAGTTGTGACCTTTCACATGTGCCAGTCTTGTATAAATAAGAGGCTAGTGCCTCACTTCAAACACACAACTCACTTGCTCATTCTCTTATGAGGCAAGATGCAATTACCAGTTGGAGAGAGGGAGAAGAGTGGTGCATCTCTTGGGGAGGAATATCTGTATTGGTTTGAGTTATCTCTTGAACATTGTTTAAGCTATTTATGATAAGGAAGTTTTTCTGGGTTTTCTTCCCCTAGAGGGTTTCCTAGGATAAATGTTGTGTCTCTTGTGAATGTGTATTTCTCAGTGATCTTGTTCTTATGATGCTCTTATCTATTGAAATGCAAAGAACTATAATAATGGCATAAACATTAACAAGGTTTAGTCGATCGTCGACCCAAAGACTTGGTTGACCCATACATATGATAAGGTGAGGTTACAAAGGAACTACATGTTCCAAAACCCCTGCGTAAACTTAGCTTGGAGGAAAAAACAATTCTGCAACATTCCCTCCTAAATTTGTTATGACTGCAAAATCTGATCACAAGATAGTACAACAACATTTTGAAGGAAGTATAATCACCATCAACGTGGATCAAGAGCAAAGAGTAGTTATCCGTTGCAAAATGAGTTGCACAATCTATTGTCAAAACACATTCCCAGTTGGTCAACCAACTAGACAACAAGACATCACTAGCCAGTTGAAGAGTTGACTAGAAAAGAATGCACCAATCAGTCTCTATATCAGGTACAACAAGCAGAAGTACAACTCCCAACAACACATTTGAACATGGTTTGGTCGGTCTCAACAAATCCAAGCACATGAATTGGGTTTACACATCAACAACTTCAACAACCACTTCAATTACTCCCCCTCTTAAACACAACTATGGGATCAAAGTATGAACAACAAATCTTCGTAAAAACACACCAGTCGATGGACAATGTATAGTCGAAACTTAGTTGACAAAAATGTAGTCGAAAACACCTTCAGTCAACTATCAAGTCGGGTCGAATCACAGTTGACCAATATCCCAGTCTAGCACCAATCGACTGTCAAGTTGGGTCGAACCCTGTGGTTGACCACTACAAAGCATCAACAATGAAGAGGAGCATTGTACACCTATACTGTCGACTAAACACAATAGTAGGAACTCTTCAAACATCTGGTCAGATGCACCCAGGACCACTCATCAATCCAACCATAGTCGATTAGTCGGTACTGGTCCACAATTTTGTCTTTCATGTTTCTTCTGCAAATATCTGAAAGAATGATTGCCATTATTTCTATGGAGAGAATGACGATAAGGCACATAAGGTTGTACTAGTTGATCAAGAGATATAGGATCAAGGTCTAGTGTACTCGATATACAACAACAATTTCATCAATAATAATATTCATAGAATGTGGCATGTAAGGAACAACCATTTCATTAATTGGTTCAGGAGATTTCTCTACTGGAAAATCAGTCTGAACTCCAGTTGCAAAGAAAAAAACTTCCTTGTTTGCAGTAGGGGCAAGTGTAGGCAAGGAGGCAACAACATCATATCCAAGACTTTTTCTTGGTGGAAACATCGAAGGAATGATAGGGGAAGTAATGCCATGCCCATTGTTCCCAAGTCCTCCTTCGGTATATCCCATCTTGATGAGAACTTAAGATCCTATACCTGTAGTGTGTTTTTCAAAGTCGGTTGAAACAACCCAATTATCAGTTTCAAAGAATAAGTTGAAAACATATTTCTTGCAAATACAAGTAAGGGGTGGAGAAGAAATGGGTGATCTTGGCAGCTCAACAACGTCAAGAATATTCTCACAAACAGATGGACTATAAACAATGGCGAAGGAAGAAATAAGTGAGTCTGACAGGTCAATAGTATCAATCTTCTTCTCAGCAGTTGTCTCAATACTTTGTTCAACAATCTACAAGCTCTGAAGAGTTTCATCCTTCTTAGTCATCTGCAACAATATGGCATCATAATCTTCCTTCAATGCATGATATTCATCAAACAATCAATTGTTGTCTTCTTGAAGAGGAACAACTTCTTTATGAAGCTTATCAATGAAGGCCTGAAAGTGGGAAAACTCATGATTCAGTTGGGCATTTTTTTCCATCAACTGGATGACATATGTACTCAATGTTGTATGAGGAAGATATTTCATGTATTCTTCCAATTCTTCAAGAAGGTTAGATTTCTCCTCAAATTCTTCCACATGAAGGGTTTGAAAAAATCCAACAACAATGTTCCCCATGGTAGAAACTCTTTTAGAGTGCTTAAACATAATAGTCTGGAACACGTCTTCTACATATTTCAACTTATTTTTTTAGTCCTGCATTTTATTTCTTCAAGGAAGTATTTTCAAGTGAAAGATTTTTTACTTCCTTCACAAGATCCTCAACAAGATCCCTTTTATCACTAAAATCATCCACCAGATTTTGAAATATGGTTTCCATGGTCTGTTCCAGGTCAACAATATTCCTAGACTTTTCATCAAACCATTGTAGAAGACTGGTTTGAAACATGGAAGCCTCATCTTCTAGCTAGGTATGGGTTGTATTGAGCTCACTACTCAGGCGTTGATTCTCCGTCTACAATTGTGCAATGACATTTTGCAAGGCGGTGAATTCTGCACAAAGTTGGCTGTGATATTCTTCCAAGGTGATAGCCTTGTTCTCATGAATCTCCTACAATTTCTAAATTATGAGAGATTTGTCTTCGTCTAATATTCCCATCAACGATGGAGGGAAAAATCCAAGGAAATAAGTCCGCAACAAAGGATAATGGATGAGAAATTGACCACAACAAGAAGTATATCTAGCAACGTACACCAAATATGTTCTATATCGAATGTATCGGCAAAGAAGCCACCAATAACAAAAAAATATTATGCAAGGTTGATCTTCCCAAAGTTTTTAGATATGTGATCTTTAAACCAACAAACGTGAATTCATCTTGAATATTTTTTCACGCAACAGTTATACAAGTTGAGTCGACGTATATTTCAAGTCGAGCCAACAACAGTCGAAAAAAATTCACAGTCGAGTCTCCCTTTCACAATCGAGGAGAGAGCGATTCGAGTCATCCAAACCAAATCCAACCATCATCCAAGTCAACTCCTTTTTTTGGTCGACAACAAAAAAAGGGGCAAGTCGAATTGGTCAATTCAAGCAAGGGTTGAGGAGCCTTCTTGGTCGACAACAACATGCACACCATGAAAACTAGTCGAACCTAGGTAATACCTATGATAGTAGCATGCATCAATCTTGAGATCCGTCCAAGGGAAATGAGTGGTTGAGCTAGGGAATGAGGTCGGTCAATAAAATTGACAACAATAAAGCAACCTTATATGAGTTAAGAAAACTTTTTTCGATGTCCAAACAAACTAAAGTCTGATCAAGTCGATGATAGCCAGAACTCAAGAAACCCTAACCATCTTCAATAGAGAAATTACAACAATACTTGTAAGAACCCCGTCGATATCAATATCAAGCAATCCATATGGGAGGATTTGGAAATGTTCAACAACTCATATCAAGCCATTGACAGTTCTTTACTTGAAAAGAACAAATTCAAAGAACGGCCCCAACATCGTGTCGATTGAATCTGAGTCTCTTTTGTGATCCCGAGATCAAGAAACCAATAGATCTGATACCATGTTGGAAGAGTGATTGAACGTTGAGGACAATTGATCCAATAGAAGCAGTGGTGTCAAAATACACCGTAGCTCTGAAGCACGAGTTTCTCAAGGAGAGAGAGAAGATCTCCCGAGATGATTTGTCAATCTAAGCTGATAATAGACTGATCACTAAGATCGTCTATAAATAGGCTTGGTCATGGACCAATCTCAACAACTCAGGTGAAGTTGGTTGCACCTGTCCATAAAATGTGGATCAAGAATCCATAAGTGGACATGGTCAATCGAAGGTTTAGTTGGTTGTCAACCCAAAGATTTGGTTGACCCATACATTCGACAAGGTGAGGTTACAAAGGAACCACATGTTCCAACAGTACCTTCTTCAGCTTACGAGCCATCTTCGATGTTTGTGCCATCTTCGATGTTCCTATTTTGGTTTCTTCTTCTTCAGATGATGACAATGAAAATGAAAATCCACCTCTGCCTTCTCACCTTCCTCAAGATGAGTCCATTGAACAAGAAAAACCACGAACACCATCACTTCCTAGATGGGTCCGTTCAACATGAGAAGCAGCTAATGATCTTTCCAGTGACCCTACAGATCAATGTCGGACACGTTCACAGTTCCAGCGAGCCTCTTCTCTTTTGGCTCAAGTTTCAAACACTCATGATCTAGAGACATTTGTAGTAGCTTCAATTCATCCAAATTTGGATACAACAATGAATGGAGAGTATTGTTCTTTAATAACAAACGATACTTGGGATCCTGTACCTCTTCTGAAAGGAAGAAAACTTATCAAATGCAAATATATCTACACAAATAAGTATGCATCAGATGGAATTGTTGAAAGACACAAGGCTCAAAACAAAGTTACCAGCTTAACGAGAACTCTCCAGAGCTCTCATTTTTTTAGAGTGGCTATTTTTATCCCTGTTTCAAAAAGTGGTGCTATTGGTAGCACCATTTTTTGGGGAGGTGGTTAAAATTGCAACTTGTTTGAAATCACACCATTGACATTGCGAACAAAACTCTAAAATGGACCCAAATTGACCCTTGAATCGAAAAGTGATGCTACTAGTAGCACCACTTTTTTTTTTGGAGTTAAAACTATGACCTAATTGAAACTGCGGCCTTGACCACTAGCACCACCACCAATAAAACACTGAAAATCTATGCCTTAATCTAAAAATGTTATTACTTGATAATTTATTTATTAAGTAATTTTATTTTATTTTAATAATTTAAACTTAAAAATATAATTAAATTGGAAAAAAAAAACCAGCTAAACAAATTCCATTTTTTAAAAGAAATAAACAATTCTCTTTTAAAAATAAAGAAAAAAAAAATTGTTGAAAAAAATGCAAATCTCAATTTTTAATAAAAAAATAAATTAAAAAAGAGTAAA